>CM033456.1:12753420-12796822 GCA_019425755.1 Amaranthus cruentus
ATGTATGTATGTATGTATGTATATATACATATATATACATACATACATATGTATATACTACCGAATTTCATAATATTATTTTATACACTTTTATTAACAATAATGCGATTTAAAATATTAAGATGTTAATGTGTTATAAAGATTTGAATGATGCAAGAGCTGAAGATGTATTGGTAGTAATAGGCAACAACATAAAAGTAGGTATGAAAACATACTGAATGTTTTATATGTTCAACCCTACGTAGCTAGATTGTCCAAAAAACCAATCAATTCAAATGTAAATGTAAAATATAACTTTAATTGCATTGAACAATTATAAATTAATGCTTTCAATACTAATTTCAACAGCTAATCAGTGACCAAAAAAATAAGAGTACCTCATTAGACAATACATTGACATCAATAATCAACAAAGTAAAGAAATTGTGGCTTGTTGACTTTTAGTGAACTCATAGGCTATTAATCGATGTTGAACTAAAACACATTTCGACGCTTAGTACCATTCATTGCAATGAGCATTCAGATATGCAAATAGGGAAAATTTCACTACATCTACGTTACCAAAAACAAACAAATGTTAAATAAGCAAAACTATTATTTCACTTACTGTTTTCGTAGACCTAAGGTAGCACGCATGACTATAACTCTTTTGCAAATAAAGCTAAGGTAGCATGTTTGACTATAAATGCAACTAAATAAAGCTAATTGCATCTAAATTCTGGTCACCATGATCACATTTAAAGTCCAACACCTAAGCAGAACATGTATTGTTTCACTTCATGCTCCCATCATCTCTATTGGACTGCTGCCAGCTGGTAGTGGCATTCTTTCATTGATGTCGCGAGGTCTTGTGTTGTTGCCTTTGTTGTTGGGCTATTGTTATCCAATATTGTTGTCATTATCGGGCATGACTGTTGTTAAACATACAATAATCAAATTTTTTTAACATACTATTATAGCATATAGCAGCCATGAGGGTCATGCAACTGCCATATGAATACTCCTCCCCATCTTCCCTTTCGTAGCTTATTACTTCAATAGCCACACAATCAACTATACATATCTAATAATTTATCAGCTTGCCACTACTTTCCAGTTCAGTGGTCCCGATATCAAACAACATTGAAGTCATAACATCTAAGAAATACAATAATTTATGTGATAACATGATTAAATCAAACCTTATGATCATGCTGCTGCTCTACAATGCTAATGTTCGATTTGAGTGCAATGGTGTGTGCAACTGAAAATCAGTTTGCCCTGAGATTTGCGGGCTCCCCTACATTGGGTGTGAGTTTTATAATGATGGCTGAAAATACCTTGAAGATGAAATGTCGGAAGTGTTTGTATTTCACAAGTTTGTGTTTACTTCCATGATAGTTGATAAGTTACTCTGAAATGAATGAACAAACAAATCCTTCAGAAGTTTCACAATTAAATTTATCCGCACAGAAAATGAATTGGAAACACAAATAAAATGGTACTGATAAATGAAAATATATTATGACTAAACTGCAAGCAAGTAGGCACCTCACTGGCACTTCAACAAAGTAAATATTTTGCCAGTCACAAAAATGCAATAAACAAATAAAATGTCCAGGATCCGACAAGGGAGAATCGCCATGTGGTTATTTCCAACAAATTGCATATTTGTAGTGCAAGTTAGGTTGTATGAAACAAAAACACTGATATAACAATACAATTTTATTATGGTGTGTTTGTTGTTTAGAACCAAGAAAAATAGAGATTAGAGACAGATAGAAGAGGATAAGCAAATGCGGAATATAGATAAGACGAAGAGCAGAGCAAACAGAAGCAAAGAAAGAATAAAGAGAAATAGAATGGAATGCTAGTACCATGTATAGAAGAGCAGTGAGTCCCAGGAGGTCTTAGATTGGGTTAGAAACTCCAATAGTTACAAACACTCCAATGTACTACAAGCATCAAATTTACAACAGAAAGGCAAGAGATAGATATGAGTTTCAAGAGGATTGTGTTTTGAGAAACATACACATTGAACATGTTGCAAGCCTAATTTGCTGCTATTCAGTCTGCCGAGCCTTTGTCCCTCTAGACTCACGTCATTGTTGATGGGTGTCGGCTACAATTTGTTACTTGAATAGATAAAGTTTTACGTGTCTTTTTCTTTGAAGCTCCAATAGAAGTTTTTGATTATGAATATATAAATCTCTCATGGTATCTATCTGCAACACTGACATTTAGGGGTTGTTTGGTATTGGAAATTTAGCTCAAAGAAACGGTAACGCTTAAGTGAATCCGTTAGTAAGTGTTTGTTATAGGTTTTGAGTAACAAATTCCCTTTCCCAAGGTTAATCCAAACCCTTACTTTATTACTGGTCAGAAAACAGTGGTAACAGATTACATTTCCAGTAATTCAAAGTCTCTCCTAATACTCGATTTCTATGGCTCAAAGTCTTTGCCCAAATTTCATCAAAATTTCATGTCTCTCTTCTATGTCCTCTGCTTCTTTGTTTTTGTGAATTATTGAAATTGAAGAAATTCAACCAACTGCAATTTTGGTTTTGTTCGATTGGTTTCTCAATTGTAGAATAAAATTCACCTTGAAAACATGATTGTTGAAAAATTTTGGTGAAGCCATGGTTGAAAATATCTGAATTCCTTCTTTCTTAAATAGATTCATCTTGTTAAATTGCTTTAATTATATTTTCAATTTCTGATCTCAAGCCACAAATAACATAAAAGAAAAAAAATTGATAAAAAAGAAAAAGGTAATTTTAGGAGAGAGAAGTAGATCAAAAGATGGAATTTCTAGTATGAAGGAGAGAGAAAGCAATGGCTAATGTAAAGAGGAGGCAATGGAGATCGCGGTGGTAATGGTGATAGTGGTGGTAATGATATACTCGGTGGCGGCGATGGTGATGGTGGTGGATGGAGCGAAAAACTATAATATTTGATGCAGTAAACTATGGCTATTGTGTATTATGCTTAGTGATTCCATTACTTAAAAGCTAAACCAAACAACTTATTAAAATAACCTTTATTGTTTCCTTTTCCTCACCTTTTCTGATTCCTTTCCCTTTCCATATAATTACTTATACCAAACAGCCCCTTAATGTATTAGCTTTAAGGCTTTTAAACCAGCAAATATAGTTATCTCATGACTCAAGTTATTATTGACTAACACATTATCCAAGTGCAACCCAACAAACAATTTCAAGTTATCAACTTATATATTCAATTAGTTGCCACAAATAGACAAATTAAAACAAATTTTCTAATTATTACATAACAAAATAAGCTACATTGTTGAAAATTTATTCAAGTGAAGCAGTTTATACACCTTTCACACATAAGATAAGCGGCAAGCAAAACCAAACAACTTGACAAAATTAGACAAAATTTAACCGTGCAAATTCTTATGTTTAAGAAAAATAAATTAGGGCAACAATAATCAATGAGATGTTACCAAAATTCCTACAGAACATGATAAGTTGATGATAAAAAAATTTATCTGTTAGTCTCAAGATTGTCATCGGTTAATAAAAAAGGCACATTAATCGTATATAAAACACGGACAATGGTCTTTTAGAAAAAAAAAAAAAAAAAAAAACTCATACAAATAAGTAAAGAACCAATCACACACCATGGGTATTACAATTTGAGGTCTAAATAACCAAAGGAATAAACAATTAATCATATCATGAAGAAATTCAAGCTAGGATTTCCAAGCAACTTACCATAATAGATAAGAATAGCATAATTCCTTTGGGTCCAAATATCATCAAGAATTTATGCTATTAGTTCATGTCCATGCAATTTGTGGTGGCACTCCTAGTTTAAGATATGAAATCATAATTCCTTTAGGGTCCAAAAATCATTTATCATTATGTGCCATTTAATACCATGACAGGATGTTCAAGTTCAACAAACCCCTCTGGTTAAAGGAATGGCAATGGCGAGAGAACAAGCGAAGGGGAGGAAACAAGCATAGTTTGGATGTTTTGTGCTAATGCCATCAAATAATTGTAACTATTTCTAATATTCTACTGTCATTGTGCTTTTTGAAAGCATATTTCCAAATGTACTTGGTGATAGCAGATAACTTTTGTGCATTGTGTGGAAAGATGCTCTCAAGTCTGTTCACTCTCAATGAACTGTACTTATGTTGAAGTTTCTTTAATTTGCATTAACTTGTTTTATGTTGTAGTGGTGAGCGGACCAATTATATCCATTCAAGGGGACTTAAAAATATCAGATGTGCTAGTTTAGATGGCGGGTAGGAAATGGATAATGGCTTTAGTAGCCTGATAACCGATTTCTAACGCGTCGTTATACGCTAGAGACCTTGGTCAATCCAACACATTTATATAACACCCTAAGTACAACTATACCGAGTATAGAGGTAAGTTGGGGATCGAACCACAAGGAACAAGGGCAAGAAAGATTAGGTGCGAGGTGTAGGGAAATGTGGTGTGTGTATATACGAGGGTGTTTAGACTAAACTAAGAAAAACAATAAACAAGATTGATGTAAGCAATAGGAAACAAACAGGGTTGGTGAGGATCCACCCTAGGTCGATACTATGTTCTCAAATAGAGCTAGGTCAAGGGAATCGAGACACTCTAGATAGCATGGGGAAGTTGATGACCTATAGTCATGCGAACGACCCATAATCGCCCTATGTCTCACAAGGGAGTGGCAGGACAAGATATGCATCGAACATCAATCAAACAAACCACAAAAACCTTAACCCTAATCTAACACATGAGCAACATTCATCAAACCTAGGGTTTCACCAAACCAAAACCCCTAAGAAGTCTACTCTAGCATATTTAAGGCAACTACAACTAAGAACAAAGAGTAAAACATGGAAATAGACGTTAGGGCAAGAGAGAAATCAACAATAATGAAAGGTAAGGCAATAACTCTAACTACCAACTATACTAGAAAGCATTAAGAGCAACAAAAACAAGATTGGAATGTAAATGAACAAGATTCAAAGCAATAATCAAAGCATGAAAGAGCAGAACATTAAAAAGCATAAATGAAAGACAAACTAAGTAAATGAAAGCAATAAGAAAGAAGACTTACATAAACTTGAAAGGAAATGAAAGATACAAAGCTTGAATGTAAATGAGAAAGCAATAAATCTCTAATCTAGGGCATGGAAATGAAAGAAAGCAATAAAATGATGTTTAATAGAAGAGAGGGTTTCTATCTACTAAAGCACAGGGTTTATGTTCATAAAAGTGCCCTTATATAGGCTACACAAGATAGGGGAAATAACCCTAAAAGATACACGTGGTTTAAGCTAGCGAAGAAAAGCGCAGCGACAGATTTCAGGGCCATTCGACCGAATGGCATAAGGGATTCGATCGAATCCAACCTCATTCGCCCGAATGAGTACATTCGGGGTTTCCAGTAGCTGATCAATCCATTCAGCATCATTTTCTAACCCATTCGCCCGAAGCCATTGGTACATTCTCCCGAATACTTTGTAAATTCGGCATAAACAGAGAGTGAAGGGCTTGGACTTAGGCTGCAGCATAGTTCATTTGACCGAATGTGGCCTAGCTTCGGCCGAATGTAGGTAAATTGCCTCATTTTAGCTTTGATCAACTTCAAACACTTATCTAATGGGTTCCGGACTTTGCTAGGACTTCGGGTATCACTTGAAATGTTTGGGAATGCCTCAAAATGCGTGCCTTATCTTCGACCTTGAAGTCTAAGCCTCGAACTCGATCCGATTCACCTCGAAATCTCCTGAAAACACCTGAAATGACCTCTAAACACCATGGAGACAAGAACAAGGTAAAATTGAGTGTATATCAAATAAAACCAATGTAAAACGTCGAGACTCGACACCAAAGTAGGGATATAAATGTGCTCTAAATCGAGCATATCAACTCCCCCAAGCTAAACCTTTGCTGGTCCCCAGCAAAGATAATAGGTAGGATGACATGAAAGCACAAGGGCACCCAAAAACAAACTAAACTACAAACGCAAAACAAAACTAAACTACCAAAGCAATAAACCTTAAAACTCACTGTCGTAGGAATCACGATCGCACTTAGCACGTACGACAAGCCCTTTAAACCTCAAGGTCCCAAAGAGGACGAGTAAGGTCTCGTGAGGGTTTTCAGAAGGAGACCCACAAATCCAAAGCAAACAAACATAGAGAGCGGAGAACAAATCAATACAAGCATGTGCATGAGCAAAACTCTTCCCTAGCCATAGGTGTGCAAGTACAATGGTCTCAATGAGCGCAATACCAAAGAGAATGACAAATTCCACAAACTCAAGATCACTAGGGTAAGCTACATCACAGGCTATGCCTCCCACTACCTATAGAGGTCACAAGTCTACGCTCCCCGTGTAATTTCTCAAAAGATGTGAGAAATATGCAATGAGGCTCATGTGTTTGATTATGGTTCGTGTTTCGCTCATAATCTTCCGACTAAAGATGAGTCGGGAATCAAACACCTAATAGGGGAGAATCATGGGGATTGTGTCTTATCTAACTCCAGTACAGAACTAGCTAATCAGACCAAGTCGAACAGGTTAGCACAAAGGGTTGTAACATTGGGTTAGGGTTAAGGTGGGATACATTTGGGAATGTAAAGCTAAGTAGAGGATAGTAAGTGACCCTAAACAAAACACCCACAAACATCTCATGACAAACCAATGAAAACTATATCCAACAACCATCAATAACCCAGCAAACTCATGAAAGCACAAATGATCTCTATCATAAAACACCAAAAACATGAAATCCCATAAGCACAAGTGTCTCCAAGCACTAGAGGAAATGGGAGAAGCAATAAGAGCTGGACATGAAATGGATAGAGTTATATAACCAACAACTGCAATATTATAACCAAAGGCCCACAATCAATGTAGCACACAACAAACCCACCATCACTAAACTATCCTCTAGGTAAAGAGAGGGAACATTTGGCTCATGTGGAGGCTAAATAATGCGGCTACAAAAGAAAAGGAAAAGGAAAAAACTTGGCTTATCCTAAAGTCAATTGCGTTCAAGGTAGGCTATTTGGCTATGTAGCTCAATTCTAGCGAACGTGTTATCATCCTTGGTCTCAATAAAAGCCGACTATACTGGAGAAGAACCAACACAATACTTAGATCCCCTAACTAGCACACAAAATGAATGGAACTTGCAAGGAGTACAAGAAGGCTCAATCCTCACAGGCTAGTCGAAATGCACCTCTAAAGGTAGTCATCCAAGCCACCAACCAAGCAAACCCCAATTCCCCCAAGCTATGTGGGAAACAGTCAGACTCTAGGTCCCAAAACAGGCACAAGGCTTAGGAAATACGAGTTTGCATAACTATGACAACACATGTGCACAACAGAAGCTTGCATGCTAGTTTCACAACTCAACCATTTATTGAAAGCAAGGATAAAACACAACTATACAAGCTAAACATGAAACTATACAAATTAAACAAAACAAAAACTAAACAAACTAAACATAAGAGAAACTAAAAGAAAAACTAAGCAATAGTTACAATAACGCAAATATTTCGGGATTTTGAAAGCGTAAGCGCATCCTCCCCCAAGCTAGCTCAAGAGCCGTCTCGGCGATGGGGAAGGCGAAAGAAAAACCAAAAGACCGAAAGATAGGCATTATTGGAACTAAAGAGAACAATGCAAACATCATGAAACAACTAACACCGGGTTATCTCCCGCAAGTACTTATGTTTAACGTCGTTAAGTTCGACACAGCTAACCACCAGCTCAAACAACAAATGAAAAGCTAGGGAAAGAAACCATACCTGAGCTAGGAGTGGACTCACTCCTAGCATCGCCATCACCTCGAACATGGTGACCCAAAACTTTCCACCTCGCAGCAGTGGCAGAGGTAAGCAATATAGAACCGGGGTCACTCGGATGGGAAGTCAAATATGGGGCTCCCCCAAGCTTAGGTGGAGCCTTCTTCTTTTTGTATGCTTTTTTCTTTCTTTTTCTCACCCGCTTCCTCTTGCGGGGTTGCTTGTCAATACCATCAACTTCCTCATCATTTTCGGAATGCACAAGAACACACTCCTTCTCCTTCACGACATCATCCTTCTTTTTCTCTTCATCAACAAACTTCACCACACCATCATCATAAATCACCAAATCATCATGCACATGGGCATCAAGAAAGTCAAGCCCTCCAACCTCATCACCTTGAGAATCACCCACCAAATCAAGAGAGAAGAGTTGCTCGACCATGGGCTATTTTGAAGACTTAGCAAACCCAAAAACCGCTTGCTCATTGGGTACCCGTATAGTAATGGTCTCGGCCTCACAATCAATTAGGGCACCCAAGCTCTTCAATGCATCTCTCCCAAGAATGAGGGGAGTGTAGGGGTCTTCCACCATGTCAAGAACAACAAAATCGCAAGGGACAACAACACTCCCCACTTGGATTGGAAGATCCTCAAACTCCCCACATGGTACTTTAACGCTCCGGTCGGCTAGTTAGATGGATTTCTTGGATGGCTTAAGCTCGAAAGCGAGGTGCTTGGAAATACTCATCTGCATGAGGCTAATAGAGGCCCCCAAATCGGCGAGTGCTCCTTTGGGTTTTTGGTTCCCAAGAGTGACGGGGAGCACAAAGGGTCTTCTAGCCTTTTCCTTCTTGGCTCAAGTGCCTTGAACTATGGCACTAACTTGCTCCGGTAAATTGACTACCTTAGTTCTAAGCCTCTTTTTGTTCCCCAAGAGAGTCTTCAAGTACTTGGCATATTGAGTCATTTGCTTCATTGCCTCCAAGAACGGGATCTTCATTTCCAATCGCTTCATATGCTCAAGAAACTTGAGAAATTTGGCTTGCAATTGCTTCTCCATCGCTCAATATGGGAAAGGAAGCAGTGGGCCATGTAAACGCTCGTGAGCTCGCCACTCTTAGATTTCTTTCCATTTATCCTCTTGCTCCAACTTCTTCTTCTCTTTTTGATCAACTTCATCCCTCTTCTCAACCTCTTCTTCTCTCTTTTCCTCAATAACTTCCTCAAGAATCTCCCCTTCTTCCCCTCCCCAAAGCTCATGCTCAACATCTTCTCGCAAATCACTACCCATAAAAGGACCATCACCCAAATCATCACTTGGAGCTTCAATTGGACCCGGATAAGAAGTACCCGATCTAAGGAAGATCGCCTTGCACGTGTGGTGGTTGGGGTTTGATGGTTGGTTAGGAGGTGGAGGTTGGGTGGATGGGTTAGGTTGAGGGTTGGATTGGAATAGCATCGATGGAGGTGGTTGAGCTAGTTGTGCATGATGGGTCTCAAATTGCTTTTGTTGGGCTTGGAGTTGCACCATTTGAGAGATCAAAGTTTGGTTGAGTTGGGCTAAGGTGCTCAATTCGGTAGTCATGAAATCTTGGGTAAGAGTGGGGTTTGGAAGTGGTTGGGTGGTTGGGTATGATTGGTTGGGGTTGGGGCGTGGCGCTTGTGGGTAAGGCCTATTTCCATTGGGCCTAGGAAAGCTACCACCGGTTTGATTGTTGTATGGAACTTGATTGTTGTAACCTTAGTGGAAGTTGCCTTGGCCATTGTTGGGATTGAAGCGAGGTCGGGAGGCCGGGTTGTTGAATAATGTGTATTGAGTGTACCCTTGACCTTGG
Organism: Amaranthus cruentus; assembly: GCA_019425755.1. NCBI lineage: Eukaryota > Viridiplantae > Streptophyta > Magnoliopsida > Caryophyllales > Amaranthaceae > Amaranthus > Amaranthus cruentus. The sequence goes on from CM033456.1 coordinate 12,763,034, forward strand.
TTCCCATACCTATAGCCGCTACATGTTCGGGATTGAACCCATACTCATCAAAGTTCGTTGCTTGGGCCCCTTCATAAGCATTTGACCCATAATCAACCGACATCACATGTTCCGGATTCCGGCCTCCACAATAAGATGTGTCATGATTAGTGCCCCCACAAATACGACATGAAAAATGCTTGGCTTCACTAGTGGCGGAGACAATAGAGCTTCCTTGGGCTAACTTAAGCTTGGACAATTTCTTGTCCACGATCGCTTTAATTTTTGCACCAATCGAATCAAGGTTGGCCTCATCGATCACACCCCTTTGTTGCTTGCTCCTTCTTGTCCCACCCCAAGCACTATTTTTAGCAATCTCTTCGATCGTTTCCCTCACTCGGTTGCATGGGACCTTAGAAAGTTGACCTCCACATGCGGAATCTAATAGTGCCTTTGTTGAATCATCAAGCCCGTCGTAGAAGAAGGTGTTGACATGATTCTCCCCATACTCATGATGGGGGCAAGCTCGGAGCATACCCTTGAATCTAGTCCAGGCGGCACTTAGGTTCTTATCCTCCTCTTGTGTGAATGACGCGATCTTTTTGCGCCAATCTTGCGTGAAATTCGTAGGATAGAACCTTTCGAGGAACGCCCTTCTAAGTTGAGCCCATGTGGTGATGTAGTTGGGCTCTATAAATTTATACCAATCCGTGGCCTCCCCCGCTAAACCGATAGGGAAAAGACACATCTGGACATAATGGGGGCTATTGGGGCATTGAGGCATGAACCGACAAGTCTCTGTGAATGGTTCCAAGTATTGGAGAGGACATTCGTTTCTCAAGCCACTAAAGGGGTTAGCCTTGATCATCATAGTGTACTGTGGCTCAATGCGGAAGTTTGGTGGGGCATTCGGCAGCACCACGCCCTCTTGAAATTCTCTTGACCCCGGGGCCCCAAATTGCCCAAAGAGTCGTTGATAGTCGGCCATTGGTGGAGGTGGGTTGGGTCTAGACGATTGATGTGGAGTAGGAAGAGGAGAACGTCTAGTGACCCTTTGTATCTCTGGGTTATATGGAACAAGCTCAAGCTGTGATCTCCGTGTGCTATAGCTCATGCAAACAACACTAGAAACCAAGCGTAAGCACTGACAATCAAGAATTATTTAAACAAAAACTAATGAAAGCAATAAAATGAATTACACAAGCACAAAACCTAACAATAACGCCTTGGTCCCCGGCAACGACGCCATTTTGATAACCGATTTCTAGCGCGTCTTTATACGCTAGAGACCTTGGTCAATCAAATACATTTATATAGCACCCTAAGTACAACTATAACGAGTATAGAGGTAAGTTGGGGATCGAACCACAAGGAATAAGGGTAAGAAAGATTAGGTGCGAGGTGTAGAGAAATGTGGTGTGTGTATATAGGAGGGTGTTTAGACTAAACTAAGAAAAACAATAAACAAGATTGATATAAGAAATAGGAAACAAACAGGGTTGGTTAGGATCCACCCTAGGTCGATACTATGTTCTCAAATAGAGCTAGGTCAAGGGAGATTGAGCGTGGCTCAATCGAGACACTCTAGATAGTATGGGGAAGTTGATGACATATAGTCATCCGAACGACCCATAATCGCCCTATGTCTCACGAGGGAGTAGCAAGACAAGATATGCATCAAATATCGATCAAACTAACCACAACAACCTCAACCCTAATCTAACACATGAGCAACATTCATCAAACCTAGGGTTTCACCAAACCAAAACCCCTAAGAAGTCTACTCTAGCATATTTAAGGCAACTACAACTAAGAACAAAGAGTAAAACATGGAAATAGACATTAGGGCAAGAGAGAAATCAACAATAATGAAAGGTAAGGCAATAACTCTAACTACCAACTATACTAGAAAGCATTAAGAGCAACAAAAACAAGATTGGAATGTAAATCAACAAGATTCAAAGCAATAATCAAAGCATGAAAGAGCAAAACATTAAAAAGCATAAATGAAAGACAAACTAAGTAAATGAAAGCAATAAAGAAAGAAGACTTACATAAACTTGAAAGGAAATGAAAGATACAAAGCTTGAATGTAAATGAGAAAGCAATAAATCTCTAATCTAGGGCATGGAAATGAAAGAAAGCAATAAAATGATGTTTAATAGAAGAGAGGGTTTCTATCTACTAAAGCATAGGCTTTATGTTCATAAAAGTGCTCTTATATAGGCTACACAAGATGAGGGAAATAACCCTAAAAGATACACGTGGTTTAAGCTAGCGAAGAAAAGCGCAACGACAGATTTCAGGGCCATTCGACCGAATGGCATAAGGGATTCGACCGAATCCAACCTCATTCGTCCGAATGAGTACATTCGGCGTTTCCAGTAGCTAATCAATCCATTCAGCATCATTTTCTCACCCATTCGCCCGAAGCCATTGGTACATTCGCCCGAATCTTGGGCTTCGCCCGAATGCTTTGCAAATTCGGCATAAACAGTGAGTGAAGGGCTTGGACTTAGGCTGCAGCATGGTGCATTCGACCGAATGTGGCCTAGCTTCGGCCGAGTGTAGGTAAATTGCCTCATTTTAGCTTCGATCAACTTCAAACACTTATCTAATGGGTTTCGGACTTTGCGAGGACTTCGGGTATGACTTGAAATGTTCGAGAATGCCTCAAAATGCGTGCCTTATCTTTGACCTTGAAGTCTAAGCCTCGAACTCGATCCGATTCACCTCGAAATCTCCCGAAAACACCTGAAATGACCTCTAAACACCATGGAGACAAGAACAAGGTAAAATCGAGTGTAAATCATATAAAACCAATGTAAAACGTCGAGACTCGACACCAAAGTAGGGATATAAATGTGCTCTAAATCGAGCACATCATAGCCATAGTCTTCCAAACAGGTGCTTCTATAATGGCATTAGCACCAAACAAGTGTTGCTATAAAAGTGCATCATCCAAATTTTCCAACAAATGAAAAGTATACATATGTTGCAAAAGTGCATCATCCAAATTTCCCAACAAAACATCAAAAATTTGCATTCTGCACTTTTAAGATCAAGAAATAATAAGAAATTGTTTGGAAGGGACAAGGTGTACCATTTTCAAGCCTATATAGTTTAGTCGTTGAGGCCTTAAGAAACGCAGATGAGTCCTTCGAAGTTCGAACCTCCAAGCTGAGTTGTTGGTGAATCATAGAAGCACAAAGCATTACCGTGTGAAACACGATGTATTCATAAGTTACATAAATCTGTAAACATGAAATGGAACATGTGAAAAAAACTACGAACTTTCAAGCAACAACAATGCACTTGACAAAACTAAACAAGTCAGGCTTCTGATCATAATCAACATATAGTACACAGTCGAGGCTGCAACACCAGTTATTATACCTGAAGATCAATTAAAATCACCCGTACATCATATTTGACTGTCATATAATACGTACCTTATTTTCCCAAACTAAATCTTCTGCACAGGTACCAAATTTCAATATTTGCATACCGTCAAATATGCAATAGATAAATAAATCAAAGTTGAATAAAATAACCTAATCAAATAACAAAAAATATAACCATTTATTAAGACCCAATTCAAAAAAAAATACAAAAAATTAACTATCCTAATTGCTAGACTCATCAAAATTTTATAAAGACCAATTGCTATGTTCATCAAAAGCTCCAAAATATTAACTCTCCTAATTGTTTGATTCATCAAATATGTTGTATACAACAAAATTGAAAGTGGAAAAATTTTAAAAATCCAATTAAAAATCCAAAAAATCAACTCTTCTAATTGCTAGATTCATAAAAAAAAAACACAGAAATTCAACTTAAAAAAATCAATCAAACACCATGAGTTCATCAATTGGGTCTTTACAAGTATAAAGACATGCAACACTGAATAGGAGTTGCTCATATACACCAAGGAACACGCAAACTTATTTGTTCTTTGTAGAATGTGCATATTATAGAGTCTGAGCACATTGAATAGGACTCTAGGAGTTGCTCGTATTTTAACGAGTCGCTCTAGTTTGCACAATGGCTAGTCTACATCGCTAAAAAAACTGATTTTTCATTCAAAAATCAAGGAAAACATGTTACAAACTCTTGAAAAGCGAAGCGTATAGAAAATGTTAGTGTATGATATAGGTGGGTTTGGATAATCAAACCAAACTTGAATAGAATAAGCATAAACCAACAATCAAATGACTAGCAAAATTCAACAACATCAGAAGCCCAGCAAACAAAACTAATTTATACACAGTTGAAGTGCCTTCAATTCAATTCAGAACCCAAATCAAATAATGCAAGTAAAACCAAAATGCGAGGACACGATTGAAGAAAGAAATGAAAAGAAGAAATTCAAACAATCTTCATGTTTTCTTCTTCAACATCTTTACAATCACAATTCAAATATAAAAATGGCTTTATTTGTGGCTCTCAATCTTGTGTTCTTACTACAAACCCTAAATATTCGTCTCTCAAACCCACTTCCATTCATCTATCTTCCAGCATTTCATTTTGTATTGATGACAAGGCTCATTTCTTTATGTCCAATTCAAACGAAAAGATAAACCTAAATGTTTGAATACTAAACCATCAACAAGAAATTAGACCGAAATTCAGGGATTGAAATCTTAAGTTCTAGAAAACAGTAACCTAAATTTCTCAACCAACAAACTTAATCTAATAAGTAATTTACTTACACATACAGGATACAGCAAATCAATCAAATAACATATAAATCTTAGAAAAAAATCCTTACTTACTATTTGAAACCAGATCAAAGTGTGCGAAACAAAGCAAAATTGAGCAGACCAAATTGATAATTCTGGAATATCAGAATTGAAAGCTCCCTATAAATCTGGAATTACAAATAGAAAAATTGAAAGAAAGGAAGAGTGTTGAAAAAGTTGAAGTCTTTATTGGAGGTAAATCATCACAATAAATCAATGGAGCAAATCAACCATAAAATTGAAACAAATTAAAGAAGCAAACTGATCCATATAATCAGCTACTTAACAAAGCAAATCAAAACTTTAAAATACATAAAATAAATTAAATTTCTACCAAAATAACCTAGAACTTTAAATTACATTAAATAACAAGGAGTTATGTGTATCAAATTTGCACATGAAATTTGCTTATGGAAACAAAGAAAATAAAGAAAATGAAAACATCCTTAATATAAAAGTGAAAACCTAGAACTGAAAACCTAAAACTGCTGCTGAAATAGATAAACAACTTTAATGTATATATAAATCATCTAATAGCAGAATTATACGCAGAAAATATAGGTGAAGTGCTGAGTACCCAATAAATACAACCCATAAAGAAACACTTGAAATTAAACAAATTAATGAAACTACTCCTACAATTTTGAAAAAAAAATCCTAGAACAGGGTATTTATAAATCATCTAATAGGAGAATTAGGTTATTACAAAATTGAATAAATTTAAAGCTTGATAAAAAAGAACGAAAACGGGAAAAAAGGCTATTCGAGATAGAAAAATTACTTACTATCTTGGTTCCTGTAACAAAAATGATGCAAGACTTGCTTGATATATGTCTGATTGCATGTTACACAAAAAGAAATACAGAAAGGGGGAAAAATGGTGAATTTTTATAAATATAATCAGTTCTTGCCGCTTCCTTCTTGATTATGATTATTCGAGAATGGCACCTGCACCGATGTTCTTGCCTCTTCATGCCATTATTGAGAGAGAATGTGAGAAATGTTAGGGTTTGAAGGGGCACAACAGTTTGGCGGACAATGTCAGATAGTGAAGTGTTAGAAGATTTCATGAACAATATTGTTCTCTTGCAAATGTTTTATAGTAAGAGATATATGTATATATAATTCCAAGGACTGTAGGCCGTTGGTCGAGAAAATTGTTGGAAGAATTGGTTACTGGTCGTCGCGCCTCCTCTCTTACGCGGGGAGAATCTAGCTGGCCCGTAGTGTTCTAGGGGGTATGTAGAACTTCTGGGCTCAAATTTTTTACCTCCCGAAAAAGCTGATAAAGATGGTAGAGAATGTCTGCAGATCTTTCATTTGGACTGGGAAAGAAGGGCTGTCCAGGAAAGCAGCAGTGGCCAGGAGTCACATGACCTTACCGTTTGTAAAGGGAGGCCTCAACCTGAGAGATATGTACACCTGGAACAAAGCAGCTCTTCTCAAGCATCTTTGGAATCTGGCTTGAAAAAAGACAACCTCTGGGTCAAATGGGTCCACAGCTACTACATGAAGAATCAAGAGGTCGGTAATGTGAGAGTCTCCATGCATACTTCCTGGAGTTTTAACAAAATCATCAAACAAAGAAACCTTGTTGACGTGTTAGGGGGATGGGATAAATTCACCGAAGATTCCACTTTCGCCATTGGAGGGGTTTACAACCGGCTCACTGCATATGCTCCTAGGGTGGCATGGGGGAACATCATGATCAAGAACTGGGCCAGTCCAAGCGCAATGTTCATCACTTGGCTAGCGATCCAGAATAGGCTTGCAATAAAAGATAGAATCGGGAAATGTCTTTATATCACAGATAACAATTGTGTTTTGTGCAATGGGGTCAGAGAATCGGTTCAGCATCTCCTTTTTGAGTGTCAGAATGCACAGGATATTCGGGCAAGGATGTTCAAGTTTCTTTCCTATAGCCTCGATGATCCAAATTTCCAAGCTGAAGTTATCACGATGAACAAGATCAACAAGAAGAAAACTGATCGCATAAAGCTGATAGTTACCTGATAGCGGTTTTCTAGCGCGTCGTTATACGCTAAGAACCTAAGCTATGCAAACACATTTATAAACACCCTAAATACAACTATAACGTGTATAGAGGTAAGTTGGAGATCGAACCACAGAGAACAAGGGCTAGGAAGACTAAAGGTTTGGTGTGGGAAAGGTTGATGGTTGGTAAGAAGGTGGGTGAACTATGCTAAGAATGGATATAAGACAATAAAAGAAAGCGGGCTTAGGCTAGGTCCACCCTAGGTAGGTCCATTGGAATTATAGATAGGCTAGGTCGAGGGAGATCGAACGAAGATCGATTGAGACACTCTAGACATCAAGGGGAAGTTGGTGACCTATAGTCATGCGAACGACCCATAATCGCCCTATGTCTCACTAAGGAGTGGCAGGACAAGATTCGACTCGAATATCAATCAACAATCAACATCAATCTCAACCATCTTCCTAAACATTAAACACAAGACCAAAACCCTAAGGTTTCTCTAACCCAACACCCTAAAAGACTACTCTAGCATATTAAAAGCAAAAGCAAGAAGAAAGGAAAGCATTAAACCTATTCTAGAAAGCATTAAAGGAACAAACGAGATGAAAGCATTAAATGGGAAGAAAGAACATGAAAGCATTAAAGTCTACACTAGAAAAGCAATAAATGAAAGCATTAAAGAAAGCATTAAAGGTAGAAAAGCAATAAATGAAGAAAACTTACATAAATGAAAGTGCTTGAAAGAAGAAACAAGACATAAATGAAGAACAAACTAAGCTAGGGCAAAAATAGAGAAGAAAAGCAATAAAAGTTGATGAACAAGAGAGGGAGGGTTACTCCCAATCAAATCATACCCTTTACATTCAGAAAAAGCCCTTTATATAGGCTGTACCAGGGTAGGGGAAATAACCCTAAAGATCCTACGTGGAATGAGCTTGCGAAAAATAAGACAGCGCAAAAATATAGGCCATTCGCCCGAATGTACCCTCCATTCGCCCGAATGTACCCTTCATTCGCTCGAATGTACTCCATTCGGCATTTCCAGAAGAATACAGGCTTGAACATAGTAGCTGCCCATCCATTCGACCGAATGGTTCAAGGCTTCGGCCGAATGGCTCTTCTTTTGCTTACTTGCACTTTCAATCAAGCCCAAATGATCTCCGGACTTTGCGACGCTTTAGGGAACGACTCGGGATGCTCGGGAATGCCTCAAAACGCATGTCTCATCTTCGATTCATGTGTCAAAGTCTCGTACGCAATGAAAACACCTCGAAATCTCCTCAAAACACCTGAAAATACTTTAAAGCACCATGGAGACAAGATCAAGGTAAAACCATGCGTAAATTATGCAAAAGCCGATATAAAACACGAGACTCGACGCAAGAATGAGGAGATAAATGTGCTCTAAAAACGAGCACATCAACTACCCCAAGCTAAACCTTTGCTAGTCCCTAGCAAAGAGACTAGGTAGGATAACATCAAAGCACATGGGCACCCAAAAACAAACTAAACTACAAACACAAAGCAAAACTAAACTATCAAATCAATAGAACCTAAAACTCACTGTCGTAGGAATCACGGTTGCACTTAGCACGTACGACAAGCCCTTTAAACCTCAAGGTCTCCCAAAGAGGACGAGTAAGGTCTCGTGAGGGTTTTCAAAAGGAGACCCACAAATCCAATGCAATGCAAATGCAAGGATGAAAACTATATGCAACTAAAAACTACAATGCGGAATATAATATGATGCAATGCAACGTGAGCGGAAATGAAAGCAACGCGAGCTGTGCACGAGCAAAACTCTTCCCCAGCCATAGGCGTGCAAGTACAGTGGTCTCAAAGAGCGCAATACCAAAGAGAATGACCAATTCCACAAACTCGAGATCACTAGGGTAAGCTACATCACAGGCTATGCCACCCACTACCTAGAGAGGTCACAAGTCTACGCTCCCCGGGTTATTTCTCAAAAGATGTGAGAAATATTCAATGACGCTCATGTGTTTGATTATGGTTCGTGTTTCGCTCATAATCTTTCGACTAAAGATGAGTCGGGAATCAAACACCTAATAGGGGAGAATCATGGGGATTGTGTCATATCTAACTCCAGCACAGAACAAGCTAATCGGACCAAGTCGAACAGGTTAGCACAAAGGGTTGTAACGTTGGCCTTGGGTTAAGGTGGGATACATTTGGGAATGTGAAGCTAAGTAAAGGATAGCAAGTGACCCTAAACAAAACACCCACAAACATCTCATGACAAATCAACAAATACTATATCCAACAACCATCAATAACCCAAATAAACTCATATAAGCACAAATGATCTCTATCATCAAACACTATCAAAATTATGAAATCTCATAAGCACAAGTGTCTCCAAGCTCATCCCCCAATAATATAACGACCTTCTCACTCACATGAATATGTATGTGTATAAAAACTCAATGAAAAACAAGAGAGAGGTCCCCTCAAGTCATGGAATATGTATGAATAATAACAATGAAAGCACGGGAGGAAATAGGAGAAAAGTAGTATGAGCTGGACATGGAATGAATAGAGTCATGAAAACCAACAACCAAAAACATAATCAATAACCCACTAAATCACTGTAGCACACAACAACCCACCATCACTAAGCTATCCTCTAGGTAAGAAGATGGATAATTTGGCTCATGTGGAGGCTATACGATATGGCTACAAAAGAATAGGAAAAGGTAAAAACTTGGCTTATCCTAATGTCAATTACGTTCAAGGTGGGCTATTTGGCTATGTAGCTCAATTCTAGCGAACGTGTTATCATCCCTGGTCTCATGAAAAGCCGACTATGCTGGAGAAGAACCGACACAATACTTAGATCCCCTAACTAGCTCTCAAAATGAATGGAACTCGCAAGAAGTCCAAGAAGGCTCAATCCTCACTGGCTAGTCGAAATGCGCCTCTAAAGGTAGTCATCCAAACCACCAACCAAGCAAACCCAGTTCCCCCAAGCTATGTGGAAAATAGGTCAGGCTCTAGGTCCCAAAACATGCATAGGGCTAAGGAAATACGAGTTTGCATAGGGTCAGATCACAGAAGTACACACCAGAAGCAAGCATACTAGTTTCACAACTCAACCATTTTATCGAAAACTAAACATGAATGTGCAATATATACACTATGTATGAATGCAAGATGAATATACGAAATATATACAAAATGATGCATACAATGAACTAAACTATAGCTATATGAAACTAAATGCACAAACAAATGGGTGGGGCGACAATGGAGTTGACCATCCCTCCCCCAAGCTAAAGCTTTGCTAGCCTCTAGCAAAGAAGGAGAGGAGAAAGATGAAACATTAAAAACCATGGTCAACAAGATTGTCGCAACACTCAACACAAACACAAGCTAGCCAATAATAAAGAGAGAGGAAGGTCATACCTAGGCTAGGAGGGCTCTCGCTCCTAGCATTATCATCACCACCACGAAGTGGTCTAATAACTCTCCGCCCCTTGAAAGAAGTGGAGGCATGAAGCGCGAAGTTAGAGCAATTGTCTCCCCCAAGCTAGGGTGAGGCTATATTTTTCATGTTTGGCTCAATCGCATTTTTGAGCCTTCTTTCTCATACTCACCCCTGCGGGACCTTTAGCATTGACCCTCTCAAAATCATCAAATAAAACACAAGCAAACTTGTGGAGAGTCAATTCTAAGGGTCGTTTGGACCTACAAATTCTAACAAGCAATACTACAAACCAAACGTAAGCAATGACTAGCAAAAAAAAAAAAAGAAAAAAATGCAATGCAATGAATGCAAAACAAAAACGAAACAAAAAGAAACAAAATGTAAAGTTGGGTTGCCTCCCAACAAGCGCTTCTTTAAGGTCTCTAGCTAGACCCGACTCACTACGTGGTAGCGAGTCAAACTCCGGAGGAGTTTATCAAACTCACTCCCCACAACAGCAGAGGTTGGGGAGTGAAAGAGGGAGAGAAGAAAGAAAAGAGGGAGAAACACAACAAAGACCGACTTTCCATAACATGATGAAAAGTCGGGGTAAGAATGAACGGAGGGAGGGGGAGGGAAGCAAGAGGCATAGCAACACAAGCATCAAGGCGAGCATGGACATGAACAACAGGGAGCTTCTCATGATGACAAAGAGGTGTAAGGTGAGACTCAACAGAAGGCACAACTAGGGTATGCACTTGAGACTCCTCGATCACACACATATCTACCTCTAGGTCATTGGGTCCACTAGCTAGATGATCATGCACATATGTGAGGGGCTCATCATGGTGAGGTGCACAAGGAACCTCATCACAAACCTCTTTGGTTGGTGGTGCATCTACACAAGGGGTGTGGGAGTCATGATGCAAGAATGTTGGGAGCGTACACTCCTCCAAATTGTCCACATCATCATAGGACTCACACAAAGGTTGATCATCAAGAGAAGGAGGGGAGCAAGCAATAGGGTGAGGGTAGTCTAGGTCATGGGTCTTTAGTCCTTCCTTAAAGGCCCTTTTGAATTGATTAACGTTCCACGTTTTCTCCAACTCAGTCCCTTCGGGAATACCGTCGTAATCGGTGCTCAAGGGGTAGGCATGTGGAACCTCTAGGGGAGGGAGTGTAGGGTATTCCTTTGAAAACCCGGTCTTGGCCACCAATTTAAAGAAATGCAAAAAAAGCACAGGGGATTGGTCAATCCCTTATAAAGATTAAGGCAAATTTGCCATTTTTCAAGATTATGCCCATAAGAGAGAGAATCCCCATATCTAACAAAGAAGCTCCAAAAAGACTAATGCTCGAATTGATACATATAGCAAGCCATAAAGAAAAATAAAAACAAGAAAAACAAAAACTATTCACAAAACACAACAATCCTAAAATCTAAACTAACGCCTTGCTCCCCGGCAGCAGCGCCATTTTGATAGCGGTTTTCTAGCGCATCGTTATACGCTAAGAACCTAAGCTATGCCAATACATTTATAAACACCCTAAATACAACTATAACGTGTATAGAGGTAAGTTGGGGATCGAACCACAGAGAACAAGGGCTAGAAAGACTAAAGGTTTGGTGTGGGAAAGGTTGATGGTTGGTAAAAAGGTGCTACGCCAAAAGGTCTCATTTATTGCACTTGATTTACAGCAGTTTTTTCGGAGCGCTATAAAAGAATATCAATTTATAGCCATTACAACCGCAGTAAAAGAAAAATTCTTATTTATAGCCGTCAAAACTGCAATAAAAACGGAAAGTTATTTATTGCGGTTCTAACAGCTCTAAATATAGGTACCTTATTTATAGCTGTTGCAACCGCTGTAAAAAATAGTACTCTATTTATAGCGTTTCCAACAGCTATAAATATAGGTTTCTTTTATTCATTAATATCACGCCATTCAATCAGTCTCTATTCAATGAAAAAAACACGCGCGTGAAAGTTTTTTGTAGAACCGCCATTCATCTTCAGTTCTTCTCGCTGCTTCATCTTCATTTCTTCGCTGCGCTTCATCTTCATCTTCGGTTCTTCGCTACTTCATCTTCCTCCGCCCAAAACAATCGCCATTAAAGTAAGTTTTCTTCCTCCTCCTGTCTTGGTTTTCTTCGAATTAGGGTTTTGTTAGAGAATTTTTCTCAATTGCAATTTAATTTATCAATTTGTGAAGCATTCAAATTTTTTCAGTTTTCAGTTTGAGTTTAGATGAATGATTTAATTTCATTTAATTTGTTTGTGTTTAGAATGGTAGTGGTAAAAGTTTGGCTGATTTGTAATTGGTTATGTATTTTGAATGGTAGTGGTAAAGTTTCTAATAATGGGTTTGATTCACAAAGTCAGAATCTTTCACCATTTTTGTAGTCCTGCTGTTTTTATACATAGCTATTGATTTTCGTTGTCTAGCTACTGGTTTTCATTGCTGATTTTTAGGGCACTTCTCCTATTTCGAAGGGAAAAAGAGATTTCCAAAAAGATGAAACGAACTACTAAATGGATAAAAATACAGGTTTGTATTTAATTAATAGATGATCAATTTTTATGATACTTGTGATTAGAAGCGTAATTATTCTTTTGTGTTTTTGTATTTGTGATCTAGTGTCCTAACCAATCAAACTACATTGATTGTGGCTATTATGTAATGAGATACATCAAAGAGATAATTGACCACAAAGAAATCAAAATTCCAGAAACTGTAAGTATTTTTTTTAGATTTGCTTTGATTTACTTTTACCTTGGCATAGGTTGAGTTGAAGGTTTCGTATTCTTGTTACTTTTAGAATTAAGAGCTCATATCAACACAAAGGTATTAAGAGTTAGGATGTTGGTTTCTGCTGTTGGTTTGGAAGTGTAATGATTTGCTTGTTTTGGTGTTGTCAAAGATGAATGTGACTGAAATTAGATGGGATTGTCGAGTTGTAGGAAATCTACTGAACATGATGTTGCTGCTTTGGTTATTCTCATTACTTTTGCTCTTTTTGTTTATATTTCTACTGCTCCTTATGCTTTCTTGTATTGATTTTGATTATTGAATATTGATGTTGTAATTGTCATTTGGGGATGTATTTATATAACCTGGTGGATGTTTGTTGAGGAATTTCAATGGAATTTGATATGTTTTGATCAATTATGTGTTATGTTGTTTTTTTGGGGCATCTACTTATAAACCATTGTTACGATGGACTTCGATGATCCATTGTTCGCGAATCACGTTAAAAGTCTATAACTGATTCAATTTGAGATTTTGATGAAGTACTTAGGTTGTATACATGGAAATTCGCTTTAGTGATTTAGTAAAGAAGTATTTTTTTGTTGAAGTGACTGATAAGTTATATTATATGAAAATACTTATTTGATATTTAATAATTTGGATTATTATAGTAGCTCTTTTTATTGATTGGTTTATTATAACATTACAACTAGCCTATTATATTTATATTTTACTTATGACATTCATGTTTTTTTTCATTTTTACAGTATTATGCGGGACATATTTATCGAACTTATACTAAGGAGCTAATTGATGAAGTGAGAATTGAATGGGTTAACCACTTGTTGCCTTACCTATGACAGATTTTTATATTTTGTTACGAATTGTACTATCATTGGTTTTGAAATGTATGACATTTTATTGTAATACTTTGGATATATTTATGTAATTTTTGAATTATTTATGGAGCAATTATTATGGTATCAATTAATAATGGTTATGACAAGTAATTAAAGGAGGGAGTACTGATATTTGTAGAGGGAATCAACCCTACTTTAAATAGCTGTTGTTCATCATCGTCAAGTTATGGGATTAAAAAATAATCCTCGTCGTTTACAGTTTTAGCAATTATCTATAGCTGTTGTAATTGCATAGATATAACTAATAATATTGCTGTTGCAAATGCTATAAAAAAGTTACATTATTTATTGCTATTATAAAAGCTATAGCATTAGCAGTAATTTATAGTGGTTCCTAAACCGCTATAGAAAGCATGGAAGACTATCTATAGCCCTAGTGATTTATTGCTGTTGAAAATATTTTCTATAGCAGTTCATCACAGCTATATAAAGGCATTTTCAACAGCTATAAATAGACTTTTTTGGCATAGTGGATGCTAAGAACAGATATAAGACAATAAAAGAAAGCGGGCTTAGGCTAGGTCCACCCTAGGTAGGTCCATTGGAATTATAGATAGGCTAGGTCGAGGGAGATCGAACGAAGATCGATCGAGACACTCTAGACATCAAGGGGAAGTTGGTGACCTATAGTCATGCGAACGACCCATAATCGCCCTATATCTCACTAAGGAGTGGCAGGACAAGATTCGACTCGAATATCAATCAACAATCAACATCAATCTCAACAATCTTCCTAAACATTAAACACAAGACCTAAACCCTAAGGTTTCTCTAACCCAAAACCCTAAAAGACTACTCTAGCATATTAAAAGCAAAAGCAAGAAGAAAGGAAATCATTAAACCTATTCTAGAAAGCATTAAAGGAACAAAAGAGATGAAAGCATTAAATGGGAAGAAAGAACATGAAAGCATTAAAGTCTACACAAGAAAAGCAATAAATTAAAGCATTAAAGAAAGCATTAAAGATAGAAAAGCATTATGAAGAAAACTTACATAAATGAAAGTGCTTGAAAGAAGAAACAAGACATAAATGAAGAACAAACTAAGCTAGGGCAAAAATAGAGAAGAAAAGCAATAAAAGTTGATGAACAAGAGAGGGAGGGTTACTCCCAATCAAGTCATGCCCTTTACATTCAGAAAAAGCCCTTTATATAGGCTGTACAAGGGTAGGGGAAATAACCCTAAAGATCCTACGTAGAATGAGCTTGCGAAAAATAAGACAGCGCTGAAAAATAGGCCATTCGCCCGAATGTACCCTTTATTCACCCGAATGTACCCTTCATTCGCCCGAATGTACTCCATTTGGGGTTTCCAGAATCTTTAAAATTTGAACCAAACACAAGCTAGATCCATTCGCCCGAATGTACCCTCCATTTGCCCGAATGTACCCTTCATTCGCGTGAATGTACTCCATTCGGCATTTCCAGAAGAATACGAGGCTTGAACATATTAGCTGCCCATCCATTCGACCGAATGGTTCAAGGCTTCGGCCGAATGGGTCTTCTTTTGCTTACTTGCACTTTCAATCAAGCCCCAAATGATCTCCGGACTTTGCGACGCTTTAGGGAATGACTCGGGATGCTCGGGAATGCTTCAAAACGCGTGTCTCATCTTCGATTCAAGTGTCGAAGTCTCGTACGCAATGAAAACACCTCGAAATCTCCTCAAAACACCTGAAAATACTTTAAAGCACCATGGAGACAAGATCAAGGTAAAACCATGCGTAAATTATGCAAAAGCCGATATAAAACGCGAGACTCGACGCAAGAATGAGGAGATAAATGTGCTCTAAAAACGAGCACATCATTACCTTATGGACAGAGATGATTTACAGCATATGGAAACAACGTAACAGCAAGATCTTCGACAACCGCAACCTCAGTCTAAAGGAGGTTCATGATCATATAGTATTTAGAGTAGCTGGGAGGTTTAACAGTAGGATGAATGACATGCTTGTATCTATGTAGCTATTTTTGTAGTTTTTGGGTTTCGCTCCCTTTTTGTCGTGAGCGATAGCGTTTTTGGTGGCTCGGTAGGAGTTAATTTCCGGACCGAGCGTTTCCCTCTGTATCTATTTTTTGGTATATAATAGAAATCAATTGGGAAAATATATATATATATATATATATATATATATATATATATATATATATATATATATATATAGGAAAAATGGACATTAATAATCCCAACTTTGCGTGATTCGCTCAAAACAATCCCAACTTTCGATTATTTTTTAAAATACCTAACTTTGCCACTTATTTGCTCAGGACATACCCTTTTATTTGTTTACCGGTTGTAACAGGTAAAACATCTCTTATAACCCATTAGTTCCCACCTCCCTCCTCATTAATTCAACTGACCTAACTTTTCTACAGTACTCAAAGCGTTTTCACTGTAAAAACTCCATCTTCAAGCTTTGGTAAATTGTTCAACTGACCTCGAAGAGAAAATGAAGAAGAAGAGTCGCTCCTCATCGTCATCCATGGTAGGTTTCTTGAAATTATCTGTCATTTCGTTTTGTTTAATCTGTTATTTGAATAAAAATGGTAAATTGGATACCTATTTTTTTTTTTGGAAGGTTAAAATTCAGTATGATCATAGCATCTATTATATGTTACCTGATAAGTTTTCTTTTGATGATGGCTTAGTAAGGATAGCTGATGATGCTACAGTTCTTGAAATGGCACAAATTGGGTATAAGCATAGGGCTATTGAAGTGTATGTTGTTAGAATGGAAGACACTGAACAATTACAGTGGGAGCTTAGGGAAGGGGGTAAACTAATTGCACCTGCTGATTGCAACAGGAGGGGTAAAAAATTAACTCCTAGAAAGGCATCTAAAGTACCCTTGGATACTTTATTGCAAGTGGAAACATGTGGTCCCCATGTAATGCCAACCCCTAGTATAAATGCTGAGACCCAAATGAGCAAATGTATCCTCTTGCCTGGGCTGTGGTAGAGGGAGAGAACAATGATTCATGGGAGTGGTTTATATCTGAGTTGAAATGTGCTGTTGGTGGTACAGATGGTGATGGCTGGACTGTGGTTTCAGATGAGCATCAGGTACATGTTCTAAACTCACTAAACTTACTGAACTATGCTGGACTATGCTCAATTTAATGCTCACTAAACTTACTGTATTAATATGCTGTATTAATCTCACTGTGCTGAACTAATTGTGCTACTGTGTTAATTACTGTGTTAAGTAATTTAATGGACTGATTTTAATGAAGCTATTTTGAAGGCAGTAATTTAATGGTTCTTCACTTTTGTAGGGTATTTTGAAGGCAGTAAGTGCTCAGCTTCCAAAGGCTGAGCACAGACATTGTGCTAGGCATATATATGCCAACTGGAAAGCATCTTTCAAAGGTGATGAGATGAAGCTGATATTTTGGAGATGTGCTAAGGCATATAATGTGCCTGATTTTTATGAAGTTATCACTGACATGGAAGCAATAAGTCCAGAAGCTGTTGATGCGTTTAAGAAGGCAGATCCAAATGTGTTCTGTAGAGCTTATTTGAAGAGAACTTCTATGTGTGATGTTATAGTTAGTAACATGGTTGAGACGTTTAATAATTACATTATGAGTGCAAGGTCACAACACCTAATCAATATGCTTGAAGAGATTAGGACTATGCTAATGAAGAGACTTGTTGTGAAGAGGGAAGCAGCAACTAAGTGGACTGGTGTACTATGTCCAAAAGTGCAAGCAATAATAGACAAGGAGAAGGACGAGGCAATTAAGTGTGGTGTTCATCCTTCATCATCAACTGTGTTTCAGGTATCTTACTATTTGGATACTGTAGAAGTAGATTTGGAGAGACGGAGTTGTACTTGTAGGAAGTGGGATTTGAGAGGTATTCCCTATTGTCATGCTATTGCTGCCATTTTTTATGTGAGAAAGGAGGTTGAAACGTTTGTAGACAAGTGCTATTCTAGGGATGCATATTTAGTGGCATATGCTGGTTGTATACCCCCTATTACAGGTGAAAGACATTGGCCTCAAGTAAACCTTCCCTTGATTCCCCCGCCTGTTAAAGTAGGTCCAGGTAGACCTAGAAAGTCTAGAATAAGGTCCAAGCATGAAGAGCCTAAAAGACCTAGAAGGCTCACTAAGCATGGGGTGGAGATGACTTGTACACTTTGTAAAGAAGTAGGGCATAACAAGAGAGGTTGTCGTCGAAAAGGACAATTCACTTCATCCACAGTAGTAGACCCAACTCCTCCACCAGCAAAAAGGCCTAGAGCAAGGCCAAAGAAGAACCGTGAAACTACTTCATCCACACCTGCTGATACTGAATTACATCATAACATCACTGCTCAGCCATCATCTGTTGGAAGAGGTGGGAAGACCATAAGAGCTGGGCAGGGGGTCAGAGGTGCAATGAGTGGTGCTGGGCGTAGTGGAAGAGGAAAAGGTGCAGCTAGTAGAGGAAGAGGAAAGGGTTCAGTAGCTGGTAGAGGCAGGGGAAGGAGTTCAAATGCAATTGGTGAAACAGATCAGCTAGCAAGTTCACAAGTGTTTTCAACTCAAGCATCCATTACAAGTGAACTGCAATCGACTTAAATGAAAGCCATTTTGCAAAGGAATTGTGGTAGTTAGGCCTTAGTTTAACAAGTGTACTGAATTTATTTTGCAATCAGCAACTTTATGAAATCAAATTATATATTTATGAAATCAGCAACTTTGTTCCATTACATTGTTTATGAAATCAGCAACTTTGTTCCATTACATTGTTCATGAAAATACATAACACCTAATCATCATCTTTTAGTTGATGAAGAACAGGAAAATACCAAACAAAAACCATGATACAACAAGTACATAACACACTGATTTGAAGGAATTGTTCATTTTTGCTAATTCTACTCTAAGTGAACCAACTTCCTCTTTCAAAGCTTTGTTCTTTTTCTTCAACTGTTGAATTTTGTCCAGCAATTCTTCATTATCCATCACTTCAATAGAACTTGGTATAACTACATTGCTTTCCCACCTAAAATATTTGCAATTTTGTTCCTGCAAGAAATATAAGATTTAAAGAGTTTCAATTTGAAACAGTGTTAATGGCTGCTTAGAAATACTTACTGGCCAATATCCACATCCGTAAAAATGTGAACCGATCCTTGATCCTCTCTTTGCTAATTGTAGTTTGGCAGGTACACCATGGTGACATAGCAATGGGCCTTTCGATTTTGAAGATCTAAATCTTGAAGAGGATGATGCATTTGAAGCACATAATGATTTCATGGTTAGGGTTTAACAGAGAAGAAAAAATTAAAAAAAAAAGGAAAAAAAAGATGAGAAATTGATTTGAGGAAGAAGGGCATCAATGAAGAAAAAGGTCATTAATGGTGGATTGTTTTGAAGAGATATAAGGTTGAAGATGATGTTTATAAAGGGGAAAAGAGATAATAAAAAAAGGAGTTGCAACGGGCAGAATTTTACCTGTTATAACCGGTAAACAAACACAAGGGTATGTCCTCAGCAAATAAGTGGCAAAGTTAGGTATATTAGAAAATAATCGAAAGTTGGGATTGTTTAGAGCGGATCACGCAAAGTTGGGATTATTAATGTCCATTTATCCATATATATATATATATATATATATATTAGAAAACAATAAAAGTGAACTGCAGAGTTATTTCAACACAGAGACAGAATCGATACTCTTAAAGAACCCAGGCCCAATGATGAACAGAGAAGGAAAACGTTGAGGATATCGAACTGCAGCAATGACCAGTGGATATTAGTAAGTAGTAGAAAAGACAGAAACAAATACCTCTCTAAAGACCAACACCATGAGTCCTACTATTTTGGGGCGAGGGCTGGTAATCGAGGGGTTTCCCGCCACCCGTGCTGGCGTGGACCTCGGGAGCCACCTCAAACCAAACATGGTGTTGTGAGCCTCTTGGTATATGTTATTGCTCAGATTGTGAAACTACATGAAATTAGAGAGTTGTTCGAAAGAGAAGGGAGCGTTGCTGATGTTTACTTATCCGGGAAGAAAAGAAAGGGTAAAAAGGAAGGCTTCGGTTTTGTGAGATTTCACCGAGGCAGGGATGCATCAGAGGCAATTAAACATTTAAACGGGCTTCAGATTCATGGTTGTAAACTAAGGGTGACCTTGGCAAAATACCAAAAAGATGGGTCACCAACTACTGTTAAAGGCGCTCGTAAGCAGGTGAATGACAGAACAAAGCAAGTTATCCCACAGCCGGCTTACAGAGATCACCGTCGATATGCGGATGTACTCATGGGGAACAAAGCAGGACAAACATCGCCGGAGCGGCAAGAGAAGAACGACAATGATACCCAGGTACCTGTTAAAATTCTTGAAAATAATGTCATGAATAGTAGATTAAATGTTGCTATCGTGGTAGAAATGGAGGAGTCGACAGATTTTGTCAAAGCGACTGAGCTCTTAACCAACACCAGTTTAAATATTGTATGCATATCCGCCCTTTCCGCGTCTAAAATATTAGTCTTTTTGGATGACGAATTGGGTGTTGAAACTGCCTTGGAGGACACATCTCCCCTTAGAACGTTATCTCCATTGCTCGTCGATGGTAGAAAGAGGAAGAATATATGGACAGGTTAGCCTGTATAGAAATGTGTGGGTCTCCACCCATCTTGTTGGAGCTTTGAAAACTTAACAATAATTGGCCAAAAATGGGGAAAAGTAGTACCGATCGAGAATGGACTCAATGGACTCAACAGTTTAACGGCGGCCAGGATATTAGTTAGAACCGAAAGAAGGCAAAGAATTGAAGAAGTGGTGAAGGTTGAATGGCAATCTGGCTCTGGTGTTATATGGGCATATGAGGTGGGTTTGTGTAACTGTATATTCAGCAAGGAGGCAAGGAGTGAGAGCGACATATCAAATACCATGTCGATTAATATTAACAAAGAGAACCAGGATGATAATGACAATGTGGGTTTAGGTGACAGAGACAAAAACGTGGAGAACACCAATTCTGTGGTGAATGAGCAGACGAGGGTCGAAGAATGTCAAGGAGAAACTGTAAGGTGTGCAACGGTAGGGTAGAGGAATCTTGAAAAGCAACAAATCTCGCAGATAAATGATGATGAGTCAGAAGTTCGATGCTTTGGCTGGACTTGATTATGACTATAATACTCTTGATGAACACAGGGATCGACCCATTGACCACCTGGAGCAGATTGTACACGTAGTGGAATCTGATGATAACAATGAGTTGTTGAATGAAGTGTTATCCTTAGCATCTCACAAGGTGATTACTGAATCCATCAAAAAACCATGCGTTATGGATTTCTCTTTGAAATTATTACACCAGGTGGATAAGGAAGGCAGTACTATGCCTACTGAGGTTGAAGATTTTGATCCCATGATGGAGATTGAGTCGAGAACCAGGGCATGATTACAGATTATGAGTGAACAAGGTACAAGAAGAAGAAAAGTTAGAGGGAGACCGAAAAAAGTAGCTTACTCCCTTCCAGTCCCAATCTGTGTTCCTTCTACACCTTCGACAAGCTTATTAGAGGCGACTGAAACGTGGGGTATTGCAAAATTTCTGGGGGTTTGTGCTGAGAACGAAGGAGCTGTTATTGCGGAGCTGCGGAAATCAAAGAGAATCATGGCATTGGAGAAGGAAGCCTCGAGGGGCACCTAGTGGGTAATCTTCGTGAATCTGGGTGTTGCTTTTTTATTATAATATGAAAATTTTATGTTGGAATGTCAATAGATTGGGAAGGGGAGAAAAATGTATCACCATTAGACAAATGATTAGCAGAAATCAGCTGTCTCTTGTGGGGCTTGTGGAAACAAAACACCGAAACTCCTTTAATCGTAGAGTGAAAAGAATGTGGGGCAATGATGATTTTGATTGGTCCGAAGCTCTTGCGTCTGATACACATAGTGGGGGGATTATAGCTATTTGGGATGCTAATTTATTCTGTGTGTCGCAAAAACACATTGGGGATAGATGGATCATTCTGGAAGGTCGAATTAGTAAGAGTAACTTTAGCTGCTGTGTGGGCATTGTTTATGGACCGAATGATAGGTTGGGCAGGAGTCAAATGTATGAATCTTTGAAGATGATTTACTCAAATAGTGGAAAGCCCTTTCTGTTTTTGGGGGATTTTAATGAGATTATTCATCCAAGCAAAAGGGTGGGGGTGTTTAGATTTGATGCTAGCATGAGAGATTTTGTTGACTGGATTGATGACCTCCACCTTATTGATCTTCCTCTCCATGGCATTAAGTATACGTGGGCTAGAAAAAAATTCACAAAGCAAGATTGATAGATGGTTGTGCAACAATGAGTGGCTGGTTAATTTCCCCCAGATTCAACTAGAAGGTCTTAAAAAGGGCACATCCGATCATAATCCGATCTTATTGTCGCTTGAGGAAAAGGTGAATTGGGGTCCCAAACCCTTCAGATGTTATGAGAGTTGGTTCCTACACCCGGATTTCAAAGAGTTCGTTAAGAAGGAATGGAGTGAAATGCCAAACCTAAGCTTGTTCAACAAGTTGAAAATCTTGAAGACACCGTTAGAAGCATGGAGCAAAGAAAAATTCGGCTCAATGGATAATACGATTCAAAAACTAGAAAATGTGATTCATGATATCCAAAAGGTGGGAGAAAGTAGACATTTATATGAAGTGGAATGTGCTAGGCTACGAGCTTGTCAAAATCATCTGCAAGCTTGGATGATCAGACGTGAACGAATTTGGAGACAAAGAGCACGCACTTATGGTTTTAGTTTGAAGAACTAAAACACAAAGTTCTTCCATACCACTACAATGTTGAGAAGAAAGAAAAATGAACTTGTTGAGCTGATTATAGATGGGAATTCGGTCAGTGGCGCAGGAAATCTCAAGAAGGAAGTGTTCATGTATTTTAAAAAGAGATTCTCACAAATGGAGTGTCCTGTTTTAGATTTTGACTTGGGGGAACATACAAAGATCACTGCGGAACAAAATAGGTTCTTAGAAGCCATGCCTTCAAGGGAAGAGGTAAAACAAGCAGTTTGGGCGTGTGGTATTGATAAAGCCCCTGGCTTTCATGGGTTCAATTTCAAATTCATCAGAGAAATGTGGGATGATATCAAGGAGGATATTTATGAGTTGGTTATCCGATTCCTCGAAAGTGGAGAAGCAGCTAAAGCTATTAATGTTACATGGGTGACACTAATTCCTAAGGTGAAAAACCCTACATCGATTGAGGATTTTAGGCCGATAAGCATGGTTGGAGCACTCTACAAAATCATTGCCAAATTACTCTCTTTCAGACTGAAAGAAGTCATTGCACCGCTTATAGATGAATCACAGAGTGCTTTTGTTATGGATAGACAAATACTAGATGGTGTTTTGATCGCTAATGAAGCAATTGGGTGGCTTAAAAAGAAGAAAATACCGGGTGCTTTGCTTAAGCTTGACTTTCAGAAGGCGTATGATTCAGTGCGTTGGTCCTTCCTGCAGAAGGTTTTTGAGAAGTTGGGTTTTGGTAGTAAATGGGTCAAATGGATGTGTTAGCACTACTTCACTATCAGTTCTCCTTAATGGCTCCCCACTTAAACCCTTTAAGATGGAAAGGGGTTTGCGTCAAGGGGACCCATTCTCCCCATATTTGTTCATTCTAGTCAGTGAAGCCTTAGTGTGTCTCCTGAAAAAAGCAGAGGAATTAAGCCTGGTTAAGGGAGTGTTTATTGGTAAAGACAAGATCCCATTGATTCTGAAGCATCTTCAGTTCGCAGATGACACCCTTATATTTGTTCCGAAATGTGAGAATGTTGTTACTAACTATTTTCGTGTTCTTGATGTGTTTACTTGATGTCAGGGCTTAGCTTAAACTATAGCAAATCACAGATCATTTCTTGGAGCCCATCAGACCATGAGTGGGCTAATCATATTGCTACAGTGAATGGGTGCCGTCACAGTGTATGCCCTATCACCTATCTTGGGCTTCCCCTTGGTGATAATATGAAGAAAGGCTCAGCTTGGAAACCGATTCTCTCCAAAATTCAAGGGAAACTGTCCTCCTGGAAAACATGGATACTATCACGAGCAGGTAGACTTACCTTGATCAAGAGTGTACTTAACAGTCTGCCAATTTATTACATGAGTATGTTTCGAATGCCGAAATCGATCGCCCACCAAATTGTAAAAATGCAAAGAAAATTCTTTTGGGGTGAATCCAGGTGTGGTAGAGTTGTGCCACCTCCAGTGGCATGGCCTGTTATTGAGCTCCCTAAAACCTTGGGGGGTTTAAGGGTAGGAATTATCTTATATAAGAACCTTGTCCTTCTATTCAAGTGGTGGTGGAGGTTCTAAAATGGGGAACGTTCGTTATGGAAACGCATTCTCAGCTCCATTTACGATATTAAAAGTTGCAAGGCTTCATCTAAAACTTTTGGGAAAATCAATAGAGGATCCTTGGCCTGTTTGTTGAGCAACGACACAGATGTTAGGAAAGTACGTGAGGTAGTTGAAGATGGCCTCCTGGCGAATGTTGGTGATGGGAATTCTACACTTTTCTGGCATGATAGATGGGCGATCTCAGGACCGATTAAATTGTCTTTCCCTAGACTCTTCTCCATCTCGTTACAATGTAATAATGTTGTTAGTCAAATAGGGGAGTGGGGAAATAACATATGGGTGTGGAACTTCCGGTGGAGAAGGCGACTATTTGATTGGGAGCAGGAAGATCTTAAAAGATTGAAAATCCTGGTTGAGCAGATTATTCCTAAGAATGGAGCCTTGGATGGTATAAGCTGGCATGGTAATGAGATCGACAAATTTCCTATCAAAAAGATTATGGCGAAGCTATATGACATGGCGGCACCTATTCTACCAGCTCCTATGTCTTCACTCCTTTGGAAGATCAAGGCTCTGCCCAGAGCTCGCATAGTTATTTAGCTTGCTTGCTTGGAGAAGTTGAAAACAGGTGATTTTTTAGTGCGAAAGGGAGTACTACATGCCACTAATGCAATGTGCCCGCTGTGTAATGGTGCAGAAGAGACCAACTCTCATGTCATTCTCACATGTAATTTCTCCTAGAGCTTGTGGATGTTGATCATCGAGTGGTGGGGCGTTTCTGGGGTGCTTCATAATCAATGTATAGCGTTTTCTCTCTCGTGGGTTTCTTTGAGGCCGAAAGGGTGTTCTCAAAATCTATGGCTTCTTATCTTGGGCTGTATCAAAACAATAAGCTCAAATTTGAAGGTGGCTCGATTGATCTCCACAATTTCTTTAATACTTTGAAGATTCGAGTTGGAATATGTGAGGAAGAGCTTCTTGGATTGCTACCTGATTCACGCTTAGAGATCTGATGGGCAAGAGTGGTTGCGATTTTCTGCTGTTTCCTTACATAGATCTTTAGGACTTTTTTGTCTTTATGGTTATCTTGTATTCCTTCTTTTTTCATGGGCGTGTAAGGAGGTGGTGTGTTTTTTATGGCGATCTAGTGTGGGATCACTAGTGGTGTGTAAGGTGTTTTATCCCATTTCTTTCCTTTTTACGATGCATAGTCCACCCCTAAGCTGTTTTGGGTGGCCTGACTCTTGGTCCCCTCATCCAATGGCTTTTTCCCCTCGCGGGGTTTTTTATGCCGGTGGTTATGGGTCCCCCAAGTTCCAGTGTTCTTATCTTTTATCTTATATATATATATATATCCCCCAAATTTACAAAAAAAAATATATTATATTAAAATTTGGAAATATTATGTAAAAGGAGGAAAAAACACCACACTGTAACTTGGGACTCCCAACCCGCCGGCATAAAAAAACCCCGTAGGGAAAAAAGCCATTGGGAGAGGAAGACCAAGAAACAGGCCACCCTAAACAGCATAGGGGTGGGCTATGCAAAAACGTTTTCAAAAACACCTCTACAAGTTTGTCCGAGCACCTTACACACCAGGTAAAACTATACTAACTCCAATACAAAAAAGACGCCTAATCACAAACCATTACGATCCGCGAAACACCAAGAAACACCACGGAACAGCTGCCTGCAGCCACCAAACAGTATCGCCAACACCACAGAGAATACGCCAAACATCGAAGTCCACCAAAGGAGACAAAAATCCCAACAGATCTTCCAAAGGCTCACCAAAAGAATCGCCTGACTGAACATCACATTACAGCAACATACGTAACGCCAGCTTTTGTTCGCCCACTACCACTGAGAACCCGCCATGTCCAGGAAAACAAGCCCAAAAAACGACCCCAACAAACCAACCCGACAGCCTTCAAACTCCACCCTTTCACCGTGAACCACCAAGAAATCAGTGGTTGTACATAAACACCAAAGGCCAGCTAGGGATCAATATCAAAACGATCCACTACTAAAGCCCTGCAAACTCGCAACTCGCGACTAAACACCCAGACACCACAACCCACAAACCAGAAAACCTGCGCCACACAGCAAAACTCCATCATCACCCTCGAAAAACTATGAACGGTAGAACACGAAATTTTAAAGCATCCAAATTAGAACTAGAACCAGCTCCAACCTCCCAAAAAACCCGAAGTACTATCACACCAAAGACGCCTGGGATTCCACCCAAAGCAAGGAAACCACATTAGACATGGGGAAAACGCCAAATCTGGGCACAAATACCCAGAGAACTATACCAGCCTTTCAAAATTTGGAATCCCCCCTAAATTACACCAGCAACATGGAATCAGCAACCATCCAATGTTCAACAAGAACAACGTTTCAAAACCACCAGCACCAAGACGCTCTTGCTGGTTGAAGAATTTAAAACCCAGAGCTCCACCATCACCTCAGAGCACAGACCACCGTCAAAAACAACCTTCGACAACCAGATGAAACTCGAGCACCCGCAGCAAGAACTAGCCCAAACACCAACTGCCACTGGACCCACCCACAGCTCCGAAACAGCCAGCAAAAACTCGAGCGCCATCGACAAACACCCACCACCAAACACCAAACAGGACCCCCCAACGTCCTAAACGACACCACAAAAGAACTCCAAAACCCACTGAAAACTCCATCTTAAAATCTCTGAGGATCTACTCCGACATACGCCCATGGACACCTAAAAACATACACCCATGACAACAAACAACCACCCACCAAATCTCTGAGAATCTACTCAGAAGAAGGAGAGTCAAAACGCCAAGTAAATGGGCACCCAGTACAAACTCCATCGCCCAGAAAAAAACTGACCAAAGATCACCAAAACGAAAACACCAAAAACGTGGCCCTAGGACAACGAGAACAGAGCATCGAAGCTAAAACGCACCATAACAAAAACCAGATCTGGAAACCCGCCTAAAACACCAGATCTGGAACGCCCTTCCAAGATACCCCACCAAAACAACACTAGAGACCGACCCAAACCCCAAGAGCCAACATTCAATCCAAAAGCATACCTGAGAACAACCCAAAAGACGAAGGAAAAACGAACCGTCACTGTATTCCACCGGTAAGCTGCCCAGAACACAGTTGGGATACCCACTAAAAATCTTAAAAAGTCAACAATAACAATCAAACAGTCGAACAAAAACTTAAACAAACGCCAGGGGAAACATAACACCATCGAAATCGCAACAGCCAAGCTAAGAACACACGAAAACCATCGAAACAAACAGAGAAAAAACCAGAAATATGGGAAAATAGCCGCCGCCGAGCAGTGGTGAGGCCCGCCTAGGGGAGGATAACTAGAAACCCTAGGAGAGCCTCTCTCTCTACATTTTTTTGAAAAGTTGTTCTCATATATATATATATATATTATATATATATATATATATATATATATATATATATATATATATATATATATATATATATATATATATATATATATATATATATATATATATATATATATATATAAAAGAAAACCAAAATGGCTAGAGAGAGAAGGAGTGGAAAAAGTAGTACGAGAAATAGAAAAGGAGTGTATGGGATTGTTGCAGGCATACCAACGGACACTGCAAAATTTGAAAAAAACAACGGGAACTGGGGTTATGCACGTCGGTTCTCGAGGCGGTGGAAGGCTTTTACCAGAAAAAATGAAGGCGGTGCTCATCTCCCCTACCAACTTAATGAAACCAACCCAAACCTTATACCAGTAGCCAACCGTTATGCTACTCGCCCAGTTCTAGAACAACTTGCGGGTCATCGAGGGGAACCCCGTTTCTCCTGGGAACGTGGACCTCGGGAGCTCCGGTTGCCTGACACTGGTGCATCTCGTTTGGGACCATTCTCACTGTTCATCGACGACATTTCAAAAGCTGTTCAACCACATATATTGAGGGACGTGTTTGCAAGAGAAGGGTTAGTTGAAGATATTTACATTTCAAAAAAACGACGAGTTGGTAGGCAAGATGGGTTTGGCTTTGTACGTTACAGGTACGGCGCCGACGCCGAAAAAGCTATAAACTTTCTTAATGGTTTCTCTGTTGCCGGTAGAAAACTATCAGTTTCGTGCGCAAGATACATGAAAAACGGCCGTCCTTTCAACGACAATAAAGTTAATGGGGGTACAAATATTAGGAAGCATGGTAGGATTACAAAATCAGCACTCAGAGATGAAAGGAACTACGTAGAGGTAGTCGTGGGTAGAAGACGAGTAGCATCAAAACAGGAAGAACCACAAAATATTATCCGAGTGCTCTTTACTTTGAACTGTGAGGAGAATGTGCAGACAACGGAGATGCTGAAGCATGCTATTATCGTTGAGAATAGCGACGTCCTTGACCACTCCAAAATACTGACCCACTGCTCTGGATTGAAACCGCAATATTCTGGTATGTACTCTTTATCCACCACAAAGCTGTTATTTGTTTTTGACTCTGAAAATCACACAACGGAAGCACTTAATGACGGTAGCGATTACTGGGCAAAGTTTGATGTTTTGGTCTTAACCCTAAGTGTTGTAGTGTTAGTAATATCACGAAGATAGGTGAGAAATGGGGTCCGGTCTTGGCCGTGGAACAGTGCAAGGATGGGATTAATAGCTTAACTTATGCCAAATTGTTGGTTCGAACTAGCGCGCAGAATAGAATCGATGGTCGTGTTAGAATGTTGTTTGAAAATGGATGTTTTGAAGTATGGGTCAAGGAATGCGGGGTATGTTGTGGCAAGCCTTTGGTTAGTACACATGAAAAAGTTGAGGAGAATGTTCAACTTGGCTGCTGTAATGGCGTGGGATCGCCCACCATTGATCATGTGAGTGAATCTATGAGTGTTGAGTTGGAATGTCATGATGAAGAACCGGGTATTATGAGTAATATGGCTGGACAGAACCAGCTTAACAGCAAAAAGGACGTTCGCCATATGCGGTATGATGGGATGAATGTGGGAGATAAAGGAGCTGTCATGACTGAAGCAAGGGAGATTGTGTTGTTTGGAGAGCAGAATGCAGCAGACACGCTTCATGGGATCCCTGGTTCGACGATAGGAGAGGACATGGCTGCTCCTTTTGTGCAGCTCTATAAACAAGATGCTGAGATGCAGTTTGACCCTATCCTCCAGGAATTAATCTCTAAAAACCATCAAATAACGGACCCAGTATTGTTTGACCCTATGAATTTTGTCGAGCAAAACACAAATATTGTACCCCTTAACAGAATAGTGATGCATGATGATGGACTATTTAATCCCACTGTGTTGTGTAGCCCTGTACCAGTGTCTATCAAATGACCACGTGGTAGGCCCAAAAAGAAGAACAACCCGGCCATTGAACACACTGAAGCTGATATTGCTATGCCATCATCAAGCTTGAAGGAGGCAGACGATACATGGCTGACAACAAATTTATTGGGGATATCCTCAAATGTGGAGCAAACAATCATATCCAATTTGAGAAAATCCAGGAGGCTGCTTATCATGGATGAGCCTCAACAGTAAACGTCACCTAAAAGTGGTTTTTATTGGTGTCTTGCATTGTTCTCATGAATCTTCTATTTTGGAATATTAGAGGCATTGGTAAAGGAGAAAAAATCAGCTCTGTCCGCAAACTTGTTGTGGATCATAAATCTCTTTTTTGGGCATCGTCGAAACCAAGCACCGTATTTCATTAAAGTGTAGACTTCGTAGACTATGGGGAAATGATGAATTTGATTTCTGTGAAACCTTTGCAAGTGAGAATTATGGCGGTGGCATGGCAGCCATATGGGATACGGGGTCTTTCATTTTGCGCAACAAGCATATATGTGATAGATGGATGCTCTTGGAAGGGTGCCTTAAATATAACAACTTCGAATGTTGTGTGGGCTTTATCTACGGCCCAAATGATAGGGTGGAAAGGGCTGCTTTATTTGACACTCTCAAGCACATTATGGCTACTATCAATAAACCGGTTCTATTGATGGGGGACTTTAACACTATCCTACACCCTTGTGAACGCGTGGGATCGTTTAGGTGCGACTTGAGTACGCGGGAGTTTACGGAGTGGATCCAAGACTTGGGATTGATTGATATTCCCCTACACGGAATTAGATTCACATGGAGAAGAAATGAATCTAAGAGTAGGCTGGACCGAGGCCTATGTTGTGTGACATGGCTTAGATAATTCCCGAATATGAGGATGATGGGAAAGCATAGAGGTCTCTCCGACCATAACCCCCTTATTCTCTCATTAGTATCTAGCAACAACTGGGGACCGAAACCCTTCAGAACCTACGATGCTTGGTTGTTGAATCCGGATTTCAAGAGATTTATTAAAGATGAGTGGTTAAACTTGCCCAACCTACCTTTGAACCGCAAGCTTAAGTGCCTTAAGGCGCCAATTAGAGGCTGGAGTAGGGAAAAATTTGATGGGATGGATAAAAAGATCAATGAACTGGAATCAATTATTCACCATCTTGAAAATCAGAATGACACAAGGACTCTGAATGTGTTGGAGAAGGCTAGACTCAAAGCAGCTCACGACACTTTACGATCCTGGACCATTAGGAAAGAAAGGTACTGGCGACAAAAGGCAAGAACCTATGGGCTTAGCTTATAAGACCACAATACTAAATTCTTCCATGCGGTAACCATGTTCAGACGGAGAAAGAATGAGATCATTAGTTTGAGGATAAATGGAAGAGTTGTGGAGGGGGTCCCAAACCTCAAATATGAAGTCTGGAATTACTGTGAAATGAGATTCAAACAGAATTCGACTCCGGAGTTTGATTTTGACTTGGGTAGCCACCCGACAGCCTCTGAAGCACAAAATAATTTTCTTGAAGCCATCCCTTCGAGAGAGGAAATTAAACAAGCAGTTTGGGCATGTGGTGTGAACAAGGCGCCTGGGTATGATGGGTACAACTTTAAATTCATTAGAGAGATATGGGAGCTGATTGAGGAAGAAGTTTACACATTTGTCTTGGAGTTCTTTAGCTCGGGTCTAGTGGCACGTGAAATCAATGTCACATGGGTTACATTGATTCCAAAGATCACCCATCCGCAGTCCATTGATGATTATAAACCCATCAGCATGGTTGGTGCCCTATACAAAATTATATCCAAGATCCTCTCGTCTAGGCTCAGACTGGTGATAGGCCCACTTATCGATGAAGCTTAGAGTGCTTTCGTGATGGATAGACAAATTCTTGATGGTGTTCTGATCACAAATGAATCGTTGAATTGGTTGAAGAAGAGAAAAATACCTGGGGCACTTATAGAACTGGATTTTCAAAAGGCCTATGATTCAGTTAACTGGTCTTTCCTGAAGCTTGTAATGATTAAATTACGGTTCGGAAGGAAGTGATCAATTGGATTATGAACTGTGTCAGCACGGCTTCAATGTCCGTCCTCCTAAACGGTTCTCCACTCCAGCCCTTCAAGATGGAGAAAGGCCTACGACAAGGTGACCCTCTATCCCCTTATCTCTTTATTCTTGTCACTGAAGTGCTGGTGTGTTTTCTGAATAGGGCCCGTGCCTTGAATCTCATTGCACCGTTGGAAATTGGTAAGGATAAGGTATGTCAGAAAATTTTGCAATTTGCTGATGACACTCTTCTCTTTGTTCCTCGTGATGATTTATGCATTACCAATTATTTTAGAATACTGGATGTGCTTGCTTTGATGTCTGGTTTGAGTTTGAATTACAGCAAATCCATCTTCATCACTTGGAACCCCTCAGACCACTCTTGGGCGATGGAGCTAGCTAGGAAAGTTGGGTGCCTCTATTCAAAGTGTCCGATCTCTTATCTTGGATTGCCTCTTGGTGATAAAATGAAGCGAACCTCTGCGTGGAAAGTAGTTGTGGATAGAATTCAGGCCAAACTGGCATCATGGAAGGCTCGAACTCTCTCAAAGGCCGGTAGACTCACTCTCATCAAAAGCGTGCTGAATAGTTTACCTATCTACTACATGAGCCTCTTCAAAATGCCTAAATCCATTGCACATCAAATTGTAAGGCTATAACGTAGATTTTTTTGGGGCGAATCTAATACGGCGAAAATGCCATGTCCTACAGTTAATTGGTCATCCATTGAGCTGCCGAAAGAACTTGGGGGTCTTGGAGTTGGCAACATCATGTAGAAGAACTTAATTCTCTTGTTTAAATGGTGGTGGAGATTCTCTGAAGCTGATAACACCCTCTGGAAGCGAATCATCCTATCAGTACATAATATTATGGGCTTGAAGGCATCCACAAATGCATTTATTAATGTCAAGGAGGGGATCTAGGCTCAAATGCTTGGAGAGGACGCAGATTCTGTCAAGATTAGATCCATTATGGAGAATGGAATGATTCACTATGTAGGCAGTGGTCACTCTATACTATTTTGGCATGACAGATGGTGTGAGGAGGGTCCTTTGAAGGTAATCTTCCCCAGATTATTTGCATTATCATCTCAAAGGAACTCCTATGTAGGTCAAATGGGATCGTGGCATGAAGACTCCTGGTTGTGGAACCTTCAATGGCGCAGGGTCTTATTCGCTTGGGAATCTGAGGATGTTGTGAGATTGGAAACCCTTCTCTTAACCATGACCCCGAAACAAGATGCCGCTGATGGCGTCTCATGGTATGACTCTGGTCCTTGCTCTTTTCCTATTAAGAATATTGTTGCAAAGGTGTATGATGGGGTGAATCCTATTCTTCCAAAGCAAACTATCAGCTCAATCTGGCTTAGTCATACACCTCCTAGAGCCCAGATGATTCTTTGGTTAGCACACTTGGAGAAATTAAAGACTGGTGCCAGGCTCCTTGAAAAGGGAATTATTGAACATCAGCATGCCTTGTGCCCCTTTTGTAACAGTGTAATGGAATGAAATACCCAAATTCTCTTCTCTTGCTCGTTCTCATGGGGTATATGGATGGACATGTTAGATTGGTGGGGAATCACAGGAGTCTTACAAATCAACTGCTCTAGTTTTCGGGCCGAACGGGGTGGTCTTATGGTTAATCGCAAATGGAAGAAGCTGTGGAATCTTATCTTTGGCTGTGTCATCTGGTCAATATGGTTCGAGAGGAACAAGGTTAAGTTTGAGTCGAAAATCCCAGACCGACAACTTTTTACCTATGCCTTGAAGATCCGCATATGTTCTTGGGCAAAGGAATGCCTTGGATACTCTGCTTTTGCGCATCATGATTTCATCCACAACCTTGGAGCAATTTTATTATAGCCGTCTATCATCGGGATTGTGCTGTACTTTTTTGCATTTTTAGCTATATCCCCTATCCTTTTTTTAGTTTTTGGTGATGTTTTGTTTTATTTTGGTGACACGCTGTCTCTGTTTAGTGGTGGCTGATATCATGGAGGGTCAGATCCTATGATGTGTAAGGTGCAGGATCGATTTTAGTGTACTTGGTGTGTATGGTGGGAGATATCTACATAGATGGTGTGCATAGTCCTCCCTATGCTGTTTCGGGTGGCCTGATTCTTGGTCCTTTAGTCCAATGGCTTTTTCCCCTCGCGGGGTTTTTTATGCCGGCGGTCAGATCCTATGATGTGTAAGGTGCAGGATCGATTTTTTATGCTGCTTCTCTTTATATATATTATCCCTAATTTGCAAAAATATATATAT
>CM033456.1:12796832-12861832 GCA_019425755.1 Amaranthus cruentus
AAGAAACAGGCCACCCAAAACAGCATAGGGGTGGACTATGCAAAAACGTTTTCCTATCTTAAAAACACCATTACAAGATTGTTCGAGCACCTTACACACCAAGAAGAGTTAAAACTAACACCAGGTAAGATAAAAAACACGCCTCCAAAACCACCATGGACACCACAAACCAGCAGCCAGCAGTCACCATCAATTTACGCCAACACCAAAGACACCTAGGCCACAAAGTTGCTTTAAACCAAACGTAATACGCCAACACCACAGAAATGGGATCAAGAGCAGTGATGTGCTCGATTTAGAGCACATTTATGTCCCTATTTTGGTGTCAAGTCTCATTGATTTACATTGATTTTATGCGTTATACACTCGATTTTACCTTGTTCTTGTCTCCATGGTGTTTAGAGGTCATTTCAGGTGTTTTCGGGAGATTTTGAGGTAAATCGGATCGAGTTCGAGGCTTAGACATCAAAGTCGAAGAAGAGGCACGTGTTTCGAGACGCTCACAAGTGTTTCGGGTCATCCCCGAAGATATCACGAAGGCCGGGAATAGTTTGAAGCTCGTTTGAATGAGTAAGGAGGCAAGAATAGCTACATTCGGTCGAATGTGAGACCAATTCGGTCGAAGCTTCAGCTGCTGCTCAAGTGAAGTAATTTGCAATCACTGGAAACCCCGAATTCGAGCCACATTCAATTGAATATAGTCCATTCGGTCGAATAGAACATTAGCTTCGGTCGAATGGAACATTAGCTTCGGTCGAATGCTACTTGCTGCTACCCAAGTGATTGTGCCAAGTCTTCTGGAAATACCGAATTGGGACCCATTCGATCGAATGGGCCCATTCGGGCGAATCCAATGAGGGCTTCGGGCGAATGTGGCCAAATCCTGCGAAATGTCTTTTCTTCGTAGCTTAAAACACGTGGGTCTTTTAGGGTTTTTAGGGCACGATCTTTTGGGGCTATAAATACTCCTTTTTCTGAGTGCAAACCTTATGCTTTAGTAGATAGAAACCCTCTCTTCTATTAAACATCACTTTATTGCTTTCTTTCAATTTCCTTTGCCCTAGATTAGATTTTTATGCTTTCATTTACATTCAAGCTTTGTAATTTCAATTCCTTTTCATTCAAGCACTTTGGTTTATGTAAGTTTACTTTCCCTTATTGCTTTCTCTCTTAGTTTACCTTTCATTCATGCCATTTCATGTTTTGTTCTTCTTAAGTTTGATTATTGCTTTGAATCTTGTTCTATTGCTTTCATTTCTTATTCTTGCTTTGGTTATTGCTTTCTAGAGTAGTTGGTAGTTAGTTTTCTTGCCTTGCCTTTCATTATTGCTAGTTTATTTCTTGCCCTAATGTTTACATACATGCTTTCCTTCTTGTTCTTAGTTGTTTTCACCTTTAATATGCTAGAGTAGTTTTCTTAGGGGTTTTGGTTTGGTGAAACCCTAGGTTTGATGAATGTTGCTCATGTGTTAGATTAGGGTTGAGGTTGTTGTGGTTTGTTTGATTGATATTCGATGCATATCTTGTCCTGCCACTCCCTTGTGAGACATAGGGCGATTATGGGTCGTTCGCATGACTATAGATCATCAACTTCCCCATGCTATCTAGAGTGTCTCGATTGAGCCACGCTCAATCTCCCTTGACCTAGCTCTATTTGAGAACATAGTATCGACTTAGGGTGGATCCTCACCAACCCCGTTTGCTTCCCATTGCTTATATCAATCTTGTTTATTGCTTTTCTTAGTTTAGTCTAAACACCCTCCTATATACCCACACCACTCTTCTTTACACCTAGCACCTAATCTTTCTTGCCCTTGTTTCTTGTGGTTCGATCCCCAACTTACCTCTATACTCGCTATAGTTGTATTTAGGGTGTTTATAAATGTGTTTGATTGACCAAGGCTTCTAGCGTAAAACGACGCGTTAGCAACCGGTTATCAAAATGGCGCCCGTGCCGAGGAGAAGGCGTTTTAGTTAGGTTTTGTGCTTATGTAGTCCATTTTATTGCTTTCTTTAGTTTTTGTTCAAATAATTTTTGCTTGTCAGTGCTTACGCTTGGTTTCCAGTGTTGTTTGCATGAGCTATAGCACAAGGAGATCACAGCAACAGCTTGTTCCGTACAATCCAGAGATACAAAGGGTCACTAGACGTTCTCCTCCTCCTACTCTGAACAAAATATAGGTTCAAGATCAGACACAAACAGCAGCAGCCCAAAGGCAGAAAACAGACCCAGCACTCCTCCTGATTTTCAGCAGAAATCAGCATTAACAGTTGCACCAAATCTTAATGGGAGCAAAGGAGCAGGAACTAAGACCTGGGATGGCTTGATATCAAGCTTAACTAATTTTCCAGATCAAAAGGAAGCCATCAAAACTCAAGAGGAACAAGAAAAGACCAAGAAAGACAACACTGACACAAGAGACAGGACAACCTGTAACCAGCAGACCTTGAAGGCTTTGCTGAGTCAAGACGTGTATCAGTGGGAACCCACCAAGGCTGAAAATGGCATCTCCCTACATGGACCATGCAGCCTGCTCCCTAGGACTACTTTAATGATCCACACAGAGGCCACAAATACAGCACAAAGGTCCTGTGTCTGACAGATCAAAACTGGGAGTAATTGTGTTCTGTTTTGTTTTTGTTTTAAGTCTTTTTAAAGGGGCATGCAAGGCACGTGCCTTAAAAAAAGGGAGGGAAAAGTAGTTAGGCTTCAAATAGAGCCGTTACAGGATATGAGGCCTATATAAGGAAAGGCTCTCAAGTTGTAAAACACAATTCAAATTTCATTTTTTCCATAATATTTCATTTTGAGGTTTTCTTTTCAAACTTTCTGTTTGAGACAAGTGTGAGTGAAACACTAGAATTCTCTGGAGTGTGTATAAACAATCCAAGAGAAGAACCATACTTTCAAGTGAGTGATTCTCTGAGAAAGTGTGTGATACTCCACCTTGCGTGTGATTCAGCCTTGGGGAATATCAAAGAAACAGGCCTGAGTTCCAAGATTTGCATTCACTAGTGGAAAAAAAGCTATTGGCTGCTGCTTATTGGCTGCGGTTTTTAGGAAAACGCAGCCCATATGAGTAATAAAAAAGCTGGAAAAAAAAAATTATTAAGGGGCTGCGGTTTTTATGGATGTCCGCAGCCCTTAACCCCTTAATTATTTCAGCAAAAAAAAAATACTAATGGGGCTGCGGTTTTTATGGATGTCCGCAGCCCTTAACAGTTTGAAATTTAATACAGAAAATTAAAAAAAAAATAGAGGAAGGGGCTGCGGTTTTGCCACCTGTCCGCAGCCCTTAGTTGATTGATTTAGGAAAAAAAAAAAGAAAAACCCTAGCTAGCTAATAAAACCGCCGTTCTTATAAGAATATATTCTTATTATTCTTGAGCCCAAGGAAGAAACCCTACATTAATCTAATGCAAAGCGCCGTTTCTCTTCCTTCTTCAATACCCTAATTATCTTTTTCCTCCTCAAAATTCACATGGCGCCTTAGCTTCTTCCTCCTCAAAATTCTCGAAAACCCTTAGCTTCTTCCTTAATCTAATGCAAAGCCTTCTTCTTCAAAAAAAAAAAAAAAAAAAAAAAAAATTAATTATGCCTCAATGTTCTAAACCTGTTTTTGATTGTCTATCGGATCCTGAAAATGAAGATCTGGGTAATTTCATTTTGAGATTGTAATTTTAATTTCGTTTTTGGGATTGTATTTTTAATTTCGTTTTTGGGATTGTATTTTTAATTTCGTTTTTGGATGTATTTTAATTTCGTGTAAAAAACGTAGATCTGGGTAATTTCGTTTTGGGATTGTAATTTTAGATTTCTTCAAGGATTTTGTTTTCTTGATTTAGTTTTGATTTAGTTTATTCTTAGTTTATTTCGATTGTGTATTTCGTTTTTCTAGGTTTATTTCGATTTCGATTTTGTAATTTTTTTGGGTTTTCTAGGTTTGTATTTTTTTTATTTTTATTTTTTTAGTTTTTATTTTTTTTGAAGATCTCCACTGCCTAAAATGACTAAAGGGCTGCGGTTTTGGCCCATGTCCGCAGCCCTTTCCTTATTTTGGGCTGCGTATTTTGACCGCAGCCCTTAATTATTATTTGGGCTGCTCTAATAATGGCTGGGGTCGTAATACGCAGCCCATAGTGGTTAAAAAACCGCAGCAATTAAGGATTTTTCCACTAGTGATTCTTGGGGATGTTTCTCCAGCCTTTGAAGACTAAGTGTGTAAGGATCAGTTTTTGGGATTAAAGGAGTGTTTAGTGTGCCACATTGAAGACCCATTACACCCCAAACTCGGTGCAACTTGGTATCAGAGCGAGTTACGAAAGGGAGCAGAAGATCAGGCAGAAGAACACTGATCTAACCTTTCAGAAGAACAAGGACTTCTGTGTTCTGTGCCATTCACAGATTGGGTAAATTCTTTACTTTTTCTCCCTTAAGATTGCATCAATTACTAATCTAAGGACAAGATGTTTTCTTGATCATAGCCATCATTTCTTTCTCAATATTTCCCCATCATCACGACCAATTAAGTGCAAAAAAGGGAAAATCAGAACATTGATTGTATCAGAATTGTGTTTTTTCTGTGATTTTGATTTTTTTTTTCATCTGTGCATATCTTGTGATTTTGTTTGCATTGACCACACCATGGAGGCTAGGATGGAAGCCATCGAGTTAGCCCTACAGACCATTACCCTAACCCTGGCTAATGCTGGTCTTGGAAATCAAGAAAGACCAAACCAGAATCAGAATCACCCCAACAACCACCCTGTCCCAAGAAATCAGGAAGATAGAACAATAAGGATTGACATCCAAGAGTTTGATGGACAATCAACTGACCCTGAGACTTACATTGAATGGGAAACTAGCTTAGACAGATACTTTGACTTTAAAAAAACATCACCTGACAGACAATATAAGTTGGCAAAACTAAAATTGACTAAGCTTGCTGCTGTGTGGTTGGAAAGTGTGCAAAGGCAAAGGAGGAGGGAAGATAGGGCTAGAATAGACACTTGGGATAAACTGAAGAAGCACCTGAGGAGGAAGTATGTTCCTTCTAACTTTAGGCAGCAACTATACCTGCAATGGAATAACCTAAGCCAAAGAGGTAGGAGTGTTTCTGAGTATATCCAAGAGTGGGAAAGACTGTCCATATTGTGTGAAGTAACTGAGACAGATGACATGAGGGTAGCCAAATTTCTGGCAGGTCTTAAGGATGAACTTAGGGAAAAGTTGATAACTATACCCAATTTGACCTTTCACCTGGCCACTAACATGGCCCTAAACATTGAAAGGGAGGCTGCTAAGAAAAGAGTGACTAGTAATGGGGGGTACAACAGAACACCTAGAACCCTATCCCCAAGAACCACAGCCAGCCCAGTCAGCACACCTACACCTAGTAGGAGGAACAACCAAGACAGTGTGACTAAGAATACCAGCACTGTACCCCTAAAAGACATAGTCTGTTTCAAGTGCCATGGGCATGGGCATTACAGGAATGCCTGCCCTAATGCCAGGGCTTTCACAACCCAAGAATGGAAGGAAATCAAAGAGGACAGTAACCAAAAAATGATGTTAGTTACTAAGAATGGAAGGGAAGTAGAAAGCTGGCCTGCTGAAAATAATGAGGCACCAGATGGGACTTATGTAGTGAATGAGACCACAGGGGAAATGCAAAGGTATGAGAGTGACCTGGGGGAGGAGGACTCTGAGGAAGATAGGAAAAGAGTCATGCCAGAAGATGAATATTACAACCTCATTGTTAGGAGGAGTCTGCACACAACCCTTGAGACCAAAACCTCAGATCAGAGGGAAAACATCTTTCAAACCAAATGTAGAGTGAAAGACAAGGTGTGTGACCTCATCATAGATGGGGGAAGTGAGTCAAACTGTGTCAGCGTAGACCTAGTAACAGAACTAAACCTGAAAACTAAACCACATCCTAGGCCTTATAAACTAAAATGGCTAAACAGTAAGGCAAGTAGCTCAGTACAGAAACAATGGTTGGTGAATTTTGTGATAGGATCTTATACTGACTAGGTCCTTTGTGATGTTCTGGAAATGAGTGCATGCCATGTCCTATTGGGGAGGCCTTGGCAATATGACAGAAAAGTCACTCATGATGGATTCACCAACATATATACCATCAAGCATGAGGGGAAGCTAAAGGACCTCATACCCTTACCCCGTCACAAAGCCATCCCCCCTGTTAAGAAGAAACCTGTGCACCTAATCACCAGAAAGATGTGTGAAAAGGATATTAGGAACTTAGAGGCAGCCTACCTATTGTTTACTAAGGAAATAGGAGAAGCAACCATTATTCCCCCTGAGATGAAACAGCTGCTGCACCAATATCAGGATGTGTTCCCTGATGACCTACCCAAAGGTCTGCCACCCCTTAGGGGAATAGAATATCAAATAGACTTAGTACCAGGGGCACCCTTGCCCAATAAACCAGCCTATAGGGCCAATCCAACTGAGACCAAGGAACTGTAAAGACAAGCGGAGGAACTGTTACAAAGAGGATATGTTAGGGAGAGTGTGAGTCCATGTGCTGTACTTACCTTACTGGTTCCAAAAAAGGATGGGACTTGGAGGATGTGCATAGACAGCAGGAGTGTTAACAATATCACCATTAAATACAGGTTTCCTATACCCAGGATAGATGATATGCTGGATGAACTAAGTGGTGCTCAATGGTTTAGTAAGGTAGACTTGAGAAGTGGCTATCACCAAATCAGGATGAAAGAAGGTGATGAGTGGAAAACAGCCTTCAAGACCAAGTATGGGCTGTATGAGTGGCTAGTGATGCCCTTTGGCTTAACAGGAGCCCCAAGTACCTTCATGAGACTAATGAATGAAGTCTTGAGACCATTCCTAGGCAAATTCATTGTAGTCTACCTAGATGACATACTAGTGTATAGCAAGGAACTAGAAGAACACCTACACCACCTTAGACAGTTGTTTGAGGTATTAAGGACACAACAAATGTTTGGCAAGCTGGAAAAGTGCAGCTTCTTGATGCAGGAGGTAACATTCTTAGGATTCATAGTAGGGAAGGATGGAGTGAAAGTGGACCCTTCAGAGATAGAAGCAATACAAACCTGGCCTGTACCCACCACTATCACTCAGATTAGATCATTCCATGGCCTAGCATCCTTTTATAGGAGATTCATCAGGAACTTAAGTTCACTCATGGCACCTATAACAGAGAGCACAAAGAAAGGAACCTTTCACTAGACACCAGAGGCACAACAAGCTTTTGATAACATCAAGAACATTATGTGCCAAGCCCCTGTGTTAAAACTACCTGACTTTTCTAAACCATTTGAGGTAGAATGTGATGCTTGTGGCACAGGCATAGGAGCAGTCTTAGTGCAAGAGGGGAGACCAGTGGCATTCTTTAGTGAGAAACTGAGCAAGTCAAGACTTAACTACTCAACATATGATAAAGAATTTTATGCAATGATTAGAGCATTAGAGCATTGGTCTCATTACCTAAAAGTGCAACCTTTTGTTTTATACACTGATCATGAGTCTTTAAAAAATATCCATGGGCAACAGAAACTGAGCCCTAGACATGCCAGATGGGTAGAATTTCTACAAACTTTTAATTTTGCAGCTAAGTATTAAACTGGAAAAACGAATGTCATTGCTGATGCCTTGAGCAGGAGACACAACTTGCTTGCTATTTTGGAAGCAAGAATATTAGGGTTTGAGATGGTCAAAGACCAATATGCAGAAGACTCTGACTTCAAGGATCTATATGAATCCTGCCTCCAAGAACCTCAGGGACTGTTCTATGTGTAGCAAGGGTTTTTATTCAAAGGCAACAGGCTATGTGTCCCCAAGACACCCTTAAGAACACTGTTAGTTAAGGAAGTGCATGAGGGAAGCCTAGGGGGGCACTTTGGGATTCAAAAGACCCTAGATATGTTAAGTCAGCACTTCTACTGGCCCAAAATGTTAGGCACAGTAGGGAAGTACATACTCAGATGTGAATCTTGCATAAAGGCTAAAGTCACATTCCATAAAGGGGAATACATACCCCTAACTATAGCCAGCAAACCATGGGAACACTTAAGCATGGACTTTGTGGTTGCCTTACCTAGAACACAGAGGGGAAAGGACTCTATCATGGTTGTAGTGGATAGGTTCTCCAAAATGGCACACTTTGTGGCATGTCATAAGGTTGATGATGCTCAAAGCATAGCTAGGCTTTATTTTGCAGAGATAGTTAGACTTCATGGGGTACCTAGAACCATAGTATCTGATAGGGACAGTAAGTTCCTAAGCTGTTTTTGGAAGACCTTGTGGGGATTACTAGGTACCAAACTACTGTTCAGCACAGCACACCATCCTTAGACAGATGGTCAAACTGAAGTAACTAACAAAACCCTAGGCTCTATTCTCAGGACACTAGTGAGCAAGAACCTTAGGGACTGGGACCTCA
Organism: Amaranthus cruentus; assembly: GCA_019425755.1. Classification (NCBI taxonomy): domain Eukaryota; kingdom Viridiplantae; phylum Streptophyta; class Magnoliopsida; order Caryophyllales; family Amaranthaceae; genus Amaranthus; species Amaranthus cruentus. Next base: position 12,805,283 of record CM033456.1, read on the forward strand.
AACTTTGTCAAGCAGAATTTGCTTACAATAGGAACCCTAGCTACAGCACCAAACATTCCCCATTTGAATGTGTTTATGGGGAAAACCCTTTACTGCCTTTGTCTTGTACTTCTGCTAATTTACATGACAAGGTACACCAAGATGCTGCTGAACATGTAAAGGAGATGATAGAACTGCATAAGGAGATACAAGAGAATATCAACAAGGCAAATGAAAGATATAAAGCTAAAGCCAACAAAAGCAACAACACCAGACAGCAGCTGCAGATTGGAGATTTTGTATGGGTACACCTCAGAAAGGAAAGGTTCCCAAATCTCAGGAAAAATAGGCTCATGCCTAGAGCAATCGGGCCATTCCAAATCATTGACAAATTTGGAGACAATGCCTACAAGGTAGACCTCCCTGCTGAGTACAGTGTCTCAAACACATTCAACATTGGAGACCTCACCCTCTACTTGGCAGATCCAGAATTGAGGTCAATTCTTCCCCAAAAAGGGGGAGTTGAACCAAATATAGGTTCAAGATCAGACACAAACAGCAGCAGCCCAAAGGCAGACAACAGACCCAGCACTCCTCCTGATTTTCAGCAGAAATCAGCCTTAACAGTTGCACCAAATCTTAATGGGAGCAAAGGAGCAGGAACTAAGATCTGGGATGGCTTGATATCAAGGTTAACTAATTTTCCAGATCAAAAGGAAGCCATCAAAACTCAGGAGGAACAAGAAAAGACTAAGAAAGACAACACTGACACAAGAGCCTGGACAACCTGCAACCAGCAGACCTTGAGGGCTTTGCTGAGTCAAGACGTGTATCAGTGGGAACTAGGGGTGTTCAATGGGCCGGATAAGGGCCGGGCCGGGCTTAAGTAAATATGGACCGGGCCGGATAAGGGCCCTTTAAAATTAATATGGGCTTTAAATGGGCCGGGCTTTGAAAGCCCGATCTGGCCCAATCCGGCCCATTTTTACTACTAAAAATATTTTAAATCCCCATTTTTCAATTTATAACAATTAAATTATCATTTATAATAAAACAAATTAATAAAATATTAATAATTTCATTGACATTGTCATTTATAATATTTAAATTACACATTAATTATGTTATTTACAAAGGCCCGTTTTCGGCCCTTATTGAGCCCTTTTATAGCCCACTTCATTTTACATAAAGTAAAACCCGTTTCCGGCCCGGCCCATTTTCGACCCGGCCCTTACAAAGCCCTTCTAAAAACGGGCCGAATAAGGGCTCAAAATGGGGGCCCGGCCCATTGAACACCCCTAGTGGGAACCCACCAAGGCTGAAAATGGAATCTCCCTACATGGACCATGCAGCCTGGGCCCTAGGACTACTCTAATGATCCACACGGAGGCCACAAATACACCACCAAGGTCCTGTGTCTGACAGATCAAAACTGGGAGTAATTGTGTTCTGTTTTGTTTTTGTTTTAAGTCTTTTAAAAGGGGCATGCAAGGCACGTGCCTTAAAAAAAGGGAGGGAAAAGTAGTTAGGCTTCAAATAGAGCCGTTACAGGATATGAGGCCTATATAACGAAAGGCTCTCAAGTTGTAAAACACAATTCAGATTTCATTTTTTCAATAATATTTCATTTTGAGGTTTTCTTTTCAAACTTTCTGTTTGAGACAAGTGTGAGTGAAACACTTGAATTCTCTAGAGTGTGTATAAGCAATCCAAGAGAAGAACCATACTTTCAAGTGAGTGATTCTCTGAGAAAGTGTGTGATACTCCACCTTGGGTGTGATTCAGCCTTGGGGAATATCAAAGAAATAGGCCTGAGTTCCAAGATTTGCATTCTTGGGGCTGTTTCTCCAGCCTTTGAAGACTAAGTGTGTAAGGATCAGTTTGTGGGATTAAAGGAGTGTTTAGTGTGCCACATTGAAGACCTATTCCACCCCAAACTCGGTGCATACTCCACGTCAACCGTCTATACCCAACCCACCTCCTACGCCAATGGCCGAAAATCAACCTCTCTTTGGGCAATTTGGGACCCCAGAGTCAAGAGAATTTCAAGAATCCGTGGTGCTACCGAATGCCCCGCCAAACTTCCGCATAGACCCACAAAACACGAGAATGGTAAAGGAAGCTCCATTTGCGGGTTGAGAAACGAATGTCCTCTCTTACACTTGGAGGCATTCGTAGAGACTTGTAGATTCATACCTCAATTCCCTAACCACCCCGATTATGTCAAGTTATGCCTCTTTTCGGTTGGTCTAGCGGGGGACGCCAAGGATTGGTATAAGTGTTTAAAGCCCAACTCCATCACTACATGGGATCAATTGAGAACGGCGTTCCTAGAAAGGTTCTATCCTACAAATCTCACGCAAGATTGGCGCAAAAAGATCGCGTCATTCACACAAGAGATGATGAGAGCCTATGTGCCGCATGGACTAGGTTTAAGGGCATGCTCCGATCTTGCCCCCATCATGAATATGGGGAGAACCATTTGAATACCTTCTTCTATGATGGGCTTGACGATTCGACTAAAGCACTGCTAGACTCCGCGGTTGGTGGGCAACTCTCAAAAATCCCATGCGACCGTGTGAAAGCCATGATCGAAGAAGTTGCCAAGAATAGCACTTGGGGTGGTGCAAGGGGTAGTAGACAACAAAGGGGCGTGATCGATGGTGCAAATCTGGATTCGATTGGTGCAAAAATTGAAGCGATCATGGACAAGAAATTGTCCAAGCTTAAGTTGTCCCAAGGAAGCTCTAATGTCTCCGCCGCTAGTGAAGCCAAGCGTTTTTCATGTCGTATTTGTGGGGGCACTAATTATGACGCATCTTATTGTGGGGGTTTGAATCCGGAGCACGTGGCATCGGTAGAGAATGGGTGAAGTGCCTATGAAGGGGCCCAAGCAACAAACTTTGATGGGTATGGGTGCAATCCCGATCATATAGCGGCTATGGGTTATGGGAACCAAGGTCAAGGGTATTCTCAATATAGCTTGTTCAACAACCCGTCCTCCCCGACCTCCCTTCAATCCCGACAATGGCCAAGGCAACTTCCACCAAGGTTATAACAATCAAGCTTCATACAACAATAAAGCCGGTGGTAACTTTCCTAGGCCAAATGGAAATAGGCCCTACCCACAAGTGCCACGACCCAACCCCAACCAATCATACCCAACCACCCAACCGCTTCCTAACCCCACTCCTACCCAAGACTTCATGACAACCCAATTGAGTACCTTAGCCCAACTCAACCAAACTTTGATTTCTCAAATGGCGCAACTCCAAGCCCAACAAAAGCAATTTGAGACCCAACTTGCACAACTAGCTCAACCACCTCCACCGATGTTATTCCCATCCAACCCTCAACCTAACCCATCCACCCAACCTCCACCTCCTAACCAACCATCAAACCCCAACCACCAAACGTGCAAGGCGATCTTCCTTAGATCGGGGACATCTTATCCGGCTCCAATTGAAGCTCCAAGTGATGATTTAGGTGATGGTCCCTTTATGGGTAGTGATTTGCAAGAAGATGTTGAGCATGAGTTTGGAAGAGGGGTAGGAGAAGAGATTTTGAAGGAAGAGTTTGAAGAAAAGAAAGATGAGGAGGTTGCGAAGAGAGATGAAGTAAGTGAAAAAGAGAAGAAGAAGTTGGAGCGAGAAGATAATTGGAAAGAAATCCAAGAGTGGCGAGCTCGCGAGCGTTTACATGGCCCACCGCTTCCTTTTCCATATAGAGCGGTGGAGAAGCAAATGCAAGCCAAGTTTCTTAAATTTCTTGAGCATATGAAGTGATTGGAAATGAAGATTCCGTTCTTAGAGGCAATGGAGCAAATGCCTCAATATGCCAAGTACTTGAAGACACTCTTGGGGAACAAAAAGAAGCTAGAAAGTGAGGTTGTTAATTTACCGGAGCAAGTGAGTGCCATTGTTCAAGGCACTTGGGCTAAAAAGGAAAAGGCTAGAGGACCCTTTGTGCTCCCCGTCACTCTTGGGAACCAAAAACCCAAAGGAGCACTTGCCGATTTAGGGGCCTCTATTAGCCTCATGCCGATGAGTATTGCTAAGCACCTCGCTTTTGAGCTTAAGCCATCAAAGAAATCCATCCAACTAGCCGATCGGAGCGTTAAAGTACCATGTGGGGAGTTTGAAGATCTTCCAATCCAAGTAGGGAGTGTTGTTGTCCCTTGTGATTTTGTTGTGCTTGACATGGTGGAAGACCCCTAGACTCCCCTCATTCTTGGGAGAGATGCATTGAAGAGTTTGGGTGCCCTAATTGATTGTGAGTCCGAGACCATTACTATACGGGTACCCAATGAGCAAGCGATTTTTGGGTTTGCTAAGTCTTCAAAAGAGCCCATGGTCGAGCAACTTTTCTCTCTTGATTTGGTAGATGATTCTCAAGATGATAAGATTGGAGGACTTGATTTTCTTGATGCCCATATGCATGATGAAGAGGTGATTTATGATGATGGTGTGGTGAAGTTTGATGATGATGAGACGAAGAAAAAGGATGATGATGTTGTGAAGGAGAAGGAGTTTGTTCTTGTGCATGCTCCAAATGATGAAGAAGTTGAAAGTATTGACAAGCAACCCCGCAAGAGGAAGCGGGTGAGAAAAAGAAAGAAAAAAGAATACAAAAAGAAGAAGATGGCTCCACCTAAGCTTGGGGGAGCCCCATATTTGAGTTTCCATCCGGGTGACCCCGGTTCTATATTGCTTACCTCCGCCACTGCTGCGAGGTGGAGAGTGTTGGGTCACCATGTACGAGGCGATGGTGATGCTAGGAGTGAGCCCACTCCTAGCTCAGGTATGGTTTCTTTCCCTAGCTTTTCATTTATTGCTTGAGCTGGTGGTTAGCTATGTCGAACTTAACGACGTTAAACAAAAGTACTTGTGGGAGATAACCCGGTGTTTGTTGTTCCAATAATGTCTATCCCTCGATCTTTTGGTTTTTCTTTCGCCTTCCCCATCGCCGAGACGGCTCTTGAGCTAGCTTGGGGGAGGATGCTCTTACGCTTTCAAAATCCCGAAAGATTTGCATTATTGTAACTATTGTTTAGTTTTTCTTTTCATTTTTCGCATGTTTAGTTTGTTTAGTTTTTGTTTCATATAGTTTGTATAGATTCATGTTTAGGTTGTAGAGTTGTGTTTTATCCTTGCTTTCAATAAATGGTTGAGTTGTGAGACTTACATGCAAGCTTCTGTTGTGCACATTTCATGTCCCTATGCAAACTCGTTTTTCCTTAGCCTTGTGCTTGTTTTGGGACCTAGAGTTTGATTGTTTTCCACATAGCTTGGGGGAGTTGGGGTTTGCTTGGTTGGTGGCTTGGATCTCTACCTTTAGAGGCACATTTCGACTAGCCTGTAAGGATTGAGCCTTCTTGGACTCCTTGCGAGTTCCATTCTGATACAAAATCAAGGGGTTATGGATCCCTTGTTCTGTAGGAATGAAGATTCACCTTCAAATGCTGATGTATTATGTCTCAAAATCCCTAAAACAAGTGTAGCAACAACCCTTACAAGCAATCAGAACCAAGAACTCACGTGCCTCACATGTGCACTCTTTAAAAACAGAAAAACAAGACAAAAATGACTAAGTGTTTAATTCTGCTGAAAGTTGACTGACAGCCTTCCTTCATAGGTCCTCCTGCAGGTCCTGGTGCACTATGAGGAGGGTCCTTGGCCCTTTCCCTCTTGGTCCATGTACCAAAATGTCAGTTTTGCCCTGGTTGGACCCTAGTTGGCTCAGGTTCTCGTTCAGCACGTGCCCCAAGGTGGGCTGTTGGGCAGTTGTCTCTGTTGTCCTGTTCCTAATAGCAGTCTTGGCTTCTGGGCTCTTATCTGTTTTTTATGTGCTATCTACCCATGTCTCTTGACTTGTATAGTAGTCTAACCCTCCCTTGAGTGTGTCTAGGGTCTTACTTCCTTCACCCTTGATTACACCAAGATTTGGTGCAGGTATCTTGGTGCAATTTCCTGTCTGTTTTGTAGGATTTGCCCTTTTCTGTATTTCTTTGGCTTGGGCTGTTTGCTCTGTGTTTGGGCCATGTGTGTATGATCTTGGACCTTTACCTGATCCTTTGTAGGCCACCAGGGGTGACTCTTTTCTTTGGAACACATTTGGTGCAGCTGTGCAGATTAGACAATGTTGTGATGAACTGTCTGTTTGTTGGTCTGTGCCTTCTGTGGTTGCAGGGGCTGCAGGGGCTGCAGGGGCTGTTGTCTTTGAAACAATATTTGTTTCAACTCCTCCCTCTTGGGGAAGAATTGTCCTCAATTCTTGTTCAGGTTCATATAAGGTGAGATCCCCTATATTGAATATGTTGGAAACATTGTATTCTGGAGGTAGTTGGACCTCATAAGCATTGTTCCCAATCTTGTGTAGCACTGGGAATGGTCCAATGGCTCTTGGCATAAGCTTGTTTCTCCTGAGCTGGGGAAACCTTTCCTTCCTCACATATATCCAGACTAGGTCTCCTTCCTTGATCTCTGCCCTCTGCTTGAAGTGTTTATCTACCTTCAGCTTGTATCTCCTATTGGTCTCCTCAATGTTTGCTTGGACTTGCGCATGTACAGCTTCCATGTGTTTGATCAAATCCATGGCTTCCATCTGTTTGCTGTCACATAGAGGCAGATCAATTAAAGATACTGGTAGGTTAGGGTTAGTGCCATATACACATTCAAATGGGGAGTGTTTTGTAGCAAGGCTAGGGGTGACATTATATGCAAATTCAGCATGACACAACTTTAAGTCCCATTCCCTAATGTTCTTACTAATCAAAGCCCTGAGGAGGGTGCCTAATGTTCTATTAGTCACCTCTGTCTGCCCATCTGTTTGTGGGTGATAGGCAGTACTAAACAGCAGTTTGGTGCCTAAGAGGCCCCATAAGGCTTTCCAGAAATGGCTCATGAACTTGCTATCCCTATCAGAGACTATTGTCCTTGGGATGCCATGTAGCCTAACAATTTCAGTAAAGTATAAATGGGCTATATGTTGTGCATCATAGTCCTGGGCAAGGCCATCACAAAGTCCATGCTGATGTGCTCCCAGGGTTTTTTTGCTACGGGCAAAGGCATGTATTCCCCTTTATTAAAGGTCACTTTAGCCTTTAAGCATGTCTCACACCTAAGTATGTGTTTTCCTACTATGCCTAGCATCTTAGGCCAGTGGAAGTGTTGTGCCAGCATATCCAATGTTTTTTGGATCCCAAAATGTCCTGCCATGCTTCCCTCATGCACTTCTTTTACTAAAATAAGTCTTAAAGGTGTCTTAGGAATGCATAGCTTATTTCCCTTGAACAAGAACCCTTGGTTTATACTGTACAGTCCCTGTGGTGTGTCTTGGCATGTCTTGTATATGTCTGCAAAGTCAGGACAGGTCTGGTATTGGTCTTTAATTATTTCAAAACCTAAGATCCTGGACCCTAATATTCCTAACAGATTATGCTTCCTACTCAAGGCATCAGATATCACATTAGTCTTTCCTACTTTGTATCTTGCTGAAAAATCAAAGGTTTGTAAAAATTCAACCCATCTGGCATGCCTCCCATTCAATTTGTGTTGGCTATTGATATGTTTTAAAGACTCATGATCTGTATGCAACACAAAGGGTTGGATCCTCAAATAGTGGGACCAGTGCTCAAGTGCTCTTATGATTGCATAGAATTCTTTATCATAAGTAGAATAGTTGAGTCTGTTGTGATTTAGTTTCTCACTAAAAAAAGCTACTGGCCTTCCTTCTTGGACTAGCACTGCTCCAATCCCAACTCCACAGGCATCACACTCTACCTCAAAAGGTTTAGTGAAGTCAGGTAGTTTTAGAATGGGGGCCTTACACATCATGTTCTTTAAGATCTCAAAGGCCTGTTGTGCAGCAGGTGTCCACTAAAATTTTCCCTGTTTAGTGCACTCTGTGACAAGGGCCATGATGGAACTAAAATTATGTATAAACCTTCTGTAAAATGAGGCTAGGCCATGGAAAGATCTTACTTGGGTCAGGGTAGTTGGTGTAGGCCAGTGCTTGATGGCTTGGACTTTACTAGGGTCTACTTTCACTCCTTCTTTCCCTATGATATACCCTAGAAAACTCACCTCAGGGAGGAGGAAGCTGCATTTTTCTAATTATCCATAGAGTTTCTGTTCCCTCAAAACATCAAACAATTGCCTCAAGTGGTCTAAGTGCTTAGTGAGTGCCTTACTATAAATCAAAATGTCATCTAAGTATACCACTATAAATCTGCCTAAGAAGGGTCTCAACACCTCATTCATGAGTCTCATGAAGGTGTTGGGTCCTCCTGTCAAGCCAAAAGGCATAACCAGCCATTCATAGAGTCCATACTTGGTCTTGAATGTTGTTTTCCACTCATCCCCTTCTTTCATCCTAATCTGATGGTAGCCACTCCTCAAATCCACCTTACTAAACCATTTTGAACCAGCTAGCTCATCAAGCAAGTCATCAATCCTAGGGATAGGGAACCTGTACTTTATGGTGATATTATTCACACTCCTACTGTCTATGCACATCCTCCATGTACCATCTTTTTTTGGCACAAGTAGGGTTGGCACAGCACAAGGGCTTAAGCTTTCCCTCACATATCCCCTTTGCATAAGCTCTTCTAATTGCCTTTGCAACTCCTTGGTTTCCATGGGGTTGGTTCTGTATGCTGGTTTATTTGGTAAGCTGGCTCCTGGCACCAAATCTATTTGATGCTCAATTCCTCTAAAAGGGGGACGACTAGGGGGCAGGTCTTCTGGAAAAACATCAGTGTACTGCTCTATCAATCTCCTTACCTCATGGGGTATAGGTATAGGTTCACTGACTTCTTTAGTGAAAAGTAGGTATGCTTCTGTTTTTCCCCTAATCTCCTTTTCACCCTCCTTCCTTGTGATCAGATGTATGGGTGCCTTAGGTATTTTTGGTGGGACAGCCTTATGTGGAGGTAGTGGCACTAGCTCTTTCCTTTTCCCATCATGCCTAAGGGTGTAAGTGTTAGTGTATCCATTGTGCTGTGTTCTTTTGTCATACTGCCAGGGTCTCCCTAACAGTAGATGACATGCATCCATTTCTAGGACATCACACAGAATGTTATCTGTGTAGGAACCCAAGGACAAGCTAATCAGACACTGTTTGTTCACCAATCCACTAGCCTTGTTATCTAGCCATATCATCTTGTAGGGGTGAGGGTGAGGTTTTGTCTCTAGTCCTAGGTCTTGTACTAATTGTCTACTCACACAGTTGGACTCACTTCCACCATCTATAATGAGATCACACACTCTGTCCTGTATCCTGCACTTGGTTTGGAATATGTTCTCTCTCTGATCAGATTTTCTTGCCCTAGGTGTAGTGTGGAAGCTCCTCCTAATGATCAAACTGAATTGTTCTTCTTCAGATAGGACTCTCTCTAGTTCCTCCTCTTCCTTTTCCTCACTGTCTCCCTCAAACCTGTACAAAGTCCCATCCTCCCCTTCTATGTATGTGCCATATTCATCACTGTCATTTGGGGGGTAGATCTCTTCTTCCTTACCATTTATGGATACTAAAATCTTCTTGGGCCTGGTGTCTTGTTTGATTTCATCCCACTCCCTCATGGTAAAGGCCCTGGCATTGGGATAATCCTTCATATAGTGTCCCCTTCCATTACACTTGAAACAGACTACATCCTTAGCTGGTGCTTCTGTTCTGACAGTGTTAGGTCTTTGGGTGCTACCTTGGCTATCTTTCTTTGGTGTAGGGATGGGGTTGAAAGTCCTAGGGGCATAGGTCCTGGTCCTAGTGGGGTCTGGAACTTTCTTTCTTACTGTGTTCCTCTCTACCTCCAAGGCCAAATTCACTGCCAAGTGTAGGGTGAGGTCAGGTGTATAAATCAGTTTCCTTCTGATATCTTCCCTCAGTCCTGCAATGAATTTTCATACACTCAATTCTTCATCATCATACACATCACACATGACTGCCAGCCTTTCCCATTGCTGCACATATTCTTTCACAGTCCTAGTCCCTTGGGTAAGGGTGCCAAATTGTACATACAACTGCTGTTTGTATGTAGGGGGAACATATTTTCTCCTCAAATATTTCTTAAGTTTGTCCTAGGTGTTTATTCTAGGCCTGCCTTCCCTTTCCTTTTGCCTCTGAATCCCTTCCAACCAAGTAGAGGCAATCTTTATCATTTTGAGTTTTGCTAGCTTGAACTGTCTATCTACAGGGGTTTCTTGGAATTCAAAATATTGTTCTATCCTTTCCTCCCACTCTAGGTAACTACCAGGGTCATGTGATTGTCCGTCAAAGTCAGGGATCTCAACCCTGATGGTCCTATCCTCTTGTTGTCTGTGATTCTGTGGGGATCTGTGTTGTGGATTCTGGGGTAGTAATCCTACATTGGCTAACCCTTGCATTAACCTCTGGACAGTCTCTTCTAAGGCATCAAAACGATCACCCATGTTTTCCATAATGTGTGGTCACATGGGTCAAGACAAAGCACACAGGAATTCAAGAAAAGCAATACAAGTATGTATAAAACAGAAATCAAGAAATGTGTGTACCAAGATGTCAGTTTTTCCTTGGTTGGACCCTAGTTGGCTCAGGTTCTCGTTCAGCACGTGCCCTAAGGTGGGCTGTTGGGCAATTGTCTCTATTGTCCTGTTCCCAGTAGCAGTCTTGGCTTCTGGGCTCTTATCTGTTTTTTCTGTGCTATCTACCCATGTCTCTTGACTTGTATAGTAGTCTAACCCTCCCTTGAGTGTGTCTAGGGTCTTACTTCCTTCACCCTTGATTACACCAAGATTTGGTGCTGGTATCTTGGTGCAATTTCCTGTCTGTTTCGTAGGATTTGCCCTATTCCGTATTTCTTTGGCTTGGGTTGTTTAGGCCATGTGTGTATGATCTTGGACCTTTACCTGATCCTTTGTAGGCCACCAGGGGTGACTCTTTCCTTTGGAAAACATTTGGTGCAGCTGTGCAGATTAGACAGTGTTGTGCTGAACTGTCTGTTTGTTGGTCTGTGCCTTCTGTGGTTGCAGGGGCTGTTGTGTTTGAAACAATATTTGTTTCACATTCATTGTGAGTGCTAGTTAGGGGATCTAAGTATTGTGTCGGTTCTTCTCTAGCGTAGTCGGCTTTTCTTGAGACCAGGGATGATAACACGTTCGCTAGAGTTAAGCTACATAGTCAAATAGCCTACCTTGAACGCAATTGACTTTAGGATGAGCCAAGTTTTTGCCTTTTCCTTTTCTTTTGTAGCCACATTGTTTAGCCTCCACATGAGCCAAATGTTCCCTCTTCTTACCTAGAGGATAGCTTAGTGATGATGGGGTTTCTTGTGTGCTATAGTGATTGTGGGCTTTTGGTTATAATATTATGGTTGTTGGTTTATATGATTCTATCCATTTCATGTCCAGCTCTTATTACTTCTCCCATTTCCTCTAGTGCTTACATTGTTATTATTCATACACATTCTATGTTTGAGGCGACCTTTCTCTTGTTTTTCATTGAGAGTTTATACACATACATATTCGTGTGAGTGAGAAGGTTGATGTTTTATGGGGAGATGAGCTTGGAGACGCTTGTGCTATGAGATTTCATGTTTTTGGTGTTTTATGATGGAGATCATCTGTGCTTATATGAGATTATTAGGTTATTGATGGTTGCTGGATATAGTTTTCATTGGTTTGTCATGAGGTGTTTGTGGGTATTTTGTTTAGGGTCTCTCGCTATCCTCTACTTAGCTCCACATTCCCAAATGTATCCCACCTTAACCCTAAGCCTACGTTACAACCCTTCGCTAACCTGTTCGACTTGGTCCGTTTAGTTTGATTCTCGACTCATCTTTAGTCAGAAGATTATGAACGAAACACGAACCATAATCAAACACATGAGCGTCATTGCATATATTTCTCACATCTTTTGAGAAATAACCCGGAGAGTGTAGACTTGTGATCTCTCTAGGTAGTGGGTGGCATAGCCTGTGATGTTGCTTGCCCTGGTGATCTCAAGCTTGTGGGATTGGTCATTCTCTTTGGTATTGCGCTCATTAAGACCATTGTACTTGCACACCTATGGCTAGGGAAGAGTTTTGCTCATGCACATGCTTGTATTGTTTTGTTCACCGCTCTCCATGTTTGTTTGCTTTGGATTTATGGGTCTCCTTCTGAAAACCCTCACGAGACCTTACTCGTCCTCTTGGGGAGACCTTGAGGTTTGAAGGGCTTGTCGTACGTGCTAAGTGCGACCGTGATTCCTACGACAGTGAGTATTAGGTTTTATTGCTTTTGTAGTTTAGTTTTGTTTTGCTTTCGTAGCTAGTTTGTTTTGGGATGCCCGGTGCTTTCATGTCGTTCCTACCTAGTCTCTTTGCTAGGGACTAGCAAAGGTTAAGCTTGGGGGAGTTGATGTGCTCGATTTAGAGCACATTTATGTCCCTATTTTGGTGTCAAGTCTCGTTGATTTACATTGATTTTATGCGTTATACACTCAATTTTACCTTGTTCTTGTCTCCATGGTGTTTAGAGGTCATTTCAGGTGTTTTCGGGAGATTTTGAGGTAAATCGGATCGAGTTCGAGGCTTAGACATCGAAGTCCAAGAAGAGGCACGTGTTTCGAGACGCTCACAAGTGTTTCGGTTCATCCCCGAAGATATCGCTAAGGCCGGGAATAGTTTGAAGCTCGTTTGAATGAGTAAGGAGGCAAGAATAGCTACATTCGGTCGAATGTGAGACCAATTCGGTCGAAGCTTCAGCTGCTGCTCAAGTGAAGTAATTTGCAATCACTGGAAACCCCGAATTCGAGCCACATTCGGTCGAATATAGTCCATTCGGTCGAATGGTACATTAGCTTCGGTCGAATGCTACTTGCTGCTACCCAAGTGATTGTGCCAAGTCTTCTGGAAATACCGAATTGGGACCCATTCGGTCGAATGGGCCCATTCGGTCGAATGGGCCCATTCGGGCGAATGCAATGAGGGCTTCGGGCGAATGTGGCCAAATCCTGCGAAATGTCTTTTCTTCGTAGCTTAAACCATGTGGGTCTTTTAGGGTTTTTAGGGCACGATCTTTTGGGGCTTTAAATACCCATTTTTCTGAATGTAAACCTTATGCCTTGGTGGATAAAAACTCCCTCTTCCATTAAGAACATCATTTATTGCTTTCTTTCAATTCCTTCCCCTAGATTAGAGATTTATTGCTTTCCTTTACATTCCAAGCATTGTATTTTCATTTCCTTTCATTCAAGCATTTAAGTTTATGTAAGTCTATCTTCCTTTCACTCTTTATTGCTTTTGTTTATCTTTCATTTATGCCATTTAATGCTTTCTCCTTTCATGCTTTGTTTATTGCCTTGAATCTTGTTCATTTACTTTTCAATCTTGTTTTTGTTGCTCTTAATGCTTTCTAGTGTAGTTGGTAGTTAGAGTTATTGCTTTATCTTCCATTATTGTTGATTTCTTTCTTGCCCTTATGCTTTCCATCATGTCTTCTTACTTGTTCTTAGTTGTAGTTGCTTTAAATATGCTAGAGTAGATTTCTTAGCGGTTTTGGTTTGGTGAAACCCTAGGTTTGGTGAATGTTGTTCATATGCTAGATTAGGGTTGAGGTTGTTGTGGTTTGTTTGATTGATATTCGATGCATATCTTGTCCTGCCACTCCCTAGTGAGACATAGGGCGATTATGGGTCGTTCGCATTGACTATATGTCATCAACTTCCCCATGCCATCTAGAGTGTCTCGATTGAGCCACGCTCAATCTCCCTTGACCTAGCTTTGTTTGAAGAACATAGTATTGACCTAGGGTGAATCCTCACCAACCCCGTTTGTTTCCTTTCGCTTTAGTTAATCTTGTTTATCGCCTTTCTTAGTTTAGTTTAAACACCCTTTTACATACACACACTCTATTCCTCTACACCTAGCACCTAATCCTTCTTGCCCTTGTTCCTTGTGGTTTGATCCCTAACTTACCTCAGTACTCGCTATAGTTGTATTTAGGGTGTTTATAAATGTTTTTGATTAACTAGTGTTTCTAGCGTTAAACGACGCGTTAGAAACCCGTATCAAAATGGCGCCGTTGCCGGGGAACAAGGCGCTTTAGTTAGGTTTTGTGCTTGTTGTAGTCCACTTTATTGCTTTCCTTAGTTTTTGCTTTAAATAATTCTTGCTTGTCAGTGCTTATGCTTGGTTTCTAGTGTTGTTTGCATGTGTTATAGTAAAGATAGTAAAGATGCAAAGAAAATTCTTTTGGGGAGCATCGGCAAATGATCACTTAGCCATGCCATCGGTGAAATGGCAATCTATTGAACTCCCAAAAAACTTGGGTGGATTGGGAGTGGGGAATATCATGCAAAAGAATCTTGTTCTATTGTTCAAGTGGTGGTGGAAGTTCTCTGGGGCTGATAATATGCTTTGGAAACGCATCCTGATCTCCATTTACAATATAAAGGGCTTGAAAGCCTCGTCTGACTCCTTTGCCCTAATAAAGACAGGAGCATGGGCACACATGATGTCGGAGGATGCAGATACAAAGAAGATTAGAGACATAGTGGAGGATGGGTTACAAGTTGTAGTGGGCGATGGACAAACAACCAGGTTTTGGTATGACAAATGGTCTTCTAATGGACCATTGAGGTACTCTTTCCCTAGACTTTTTCTGATTTCGTCCCAAGGCGATGACACCATTGATAAGATGGGGAGGTGGGTTGACAACCAATGGGTGTGGCAATTACAATGGAGAAGAAGATTGTATGATTGGGAGCTTGAAGATCTTGAACGTCTAAATCTCACCCTTGAGCAGATTAACCCAATGCGTGACAAGATCGATGGGGTCGCCTGGCATGGCTCGAGTTCCCAACTGTATCCAACCAAAGCGATTATGGACAAAGTGTGCGAAACAGCTACCCCCATCCTTCCCCAAATGATATCATCATTTATATGGAGCATCAAGGCACCTCAGAGAGTCCTTTTGACTATATGGTTGGCGAGTCTTGAGAAGTTGAAAACTGGTGATCTACTGGTGAACAAGGGAATCATTGACCCTACACATGACCTATGCCCATTTTGCAGTGGAGAGGTGGAGTCTAACTCTCATGTATTGTTCACTTGTACCTTCTCTTGGAGTTTGTGGATGAAAGTCCTCAGATTGTGGGGAATAACTGGTGTCCTCCCTAACAGATGCGGTCCGTTTGTATTGGCATGGAAGCAATTGCCACCTCGGAGGAGTAGAGGGAAAGTATGGAATCTTGTTTTGGGATGTGTGTTATGGTCCCTCTAGTTCGAACGTAACAAGATTAAATTCGAAAATAGATCCCCAGACGTAGAGCTCTTATTCTATACATTGAAGATCAGGGTATACACATGGGCGAAAGAGCTGCTGGGAATGGACTTGTGATGTGCTCGATTTAGAGCACATTTATATCCCCATTATGGTGTCGAGTCTCGTCGTTTCTCATTGGTTTTATATATTTTACACTCGATTTTACCTTGTTCTTGTCTCCGTAGTGTTTTGTGGTTATTTTAGGTATTTTCGGACATTTCGAGTTGAAATGGATCGAGTTCGAGGCTTGGGCATCGTAATCGAAGAAGACGCACGCATTTCGAGACATTTGCAAATGCTTCATTAAAGTTCAGCACATGTAGGACGCTGTCGTACGCGCACAAATTTAAATTATATTTTACCCTATTACAACTTGCTAAATATAGTAAGTGGTAAGTAGGGGTCGATCCCACAGAGATTGTGATTACTAAATTTAAAGATACTTCTAAAATGTTTATTTTAATATAAAATATGCAAAGTAAAAAGATGGGGGGAAATAAGTTTTGATTACACTACTAAAAACTTTAAAATAAAATAAGCTTAAAAGTAAAATATGTAAAGTAAATAAGAGAGTAAATCAATAAGAGAAATTAGTAGCAACATGTATTTTAGTCATTGGCAAGATTATTTTTAATCATTGATTAATTACAACTTTTATATGAATAGGCGGCAGTAGGATTTATAGTACCCTCGTAAATCCCCTGTCAACCCTTTTATATTAGCTTACTATTTGTACCCAAGATAGTAAAGCCCTAGTGTTCATTAATCCGGTTTTAATGAATTGACTGCTTTAATTTTTGGAAGACTTCACCAACCATTAAATTTAATTAAGAAGATACCCTATAACCCAACTAAATTTAATATTATGTAAACTCTAATAGTAAAACTAGATGCAGTTATTATTACTAGTTGTTTCTTATATAAAAATAACTAAACAAAGTTTAATTAATTTTAAAACATTAACTTATACAAGAATAATTAAGTGTACCCAACAAAATTAATCTTATATAAATTTGAAAATAAAACTAGTTTACATAAATACTCAATAACAAAGTTGTATAAATTAAAGACCCATTTCAAATCTCATAAAAATAATATGCCAAGACATTAATATATATTACTACAAAATAAAATTACTCTAAATTAAACATGATGTAGGGAGAATAAGAAAAATTCATTAAGTAGATAATTTTGTAATACAAAAAAAAAGACTAAAATACTTTTCTATCTCTCTACTTAGTGTGGTATTATGGGAATAATACTTCCTTTGTGAGAGGTTAAATGCCTCTATTTATAGAGGTAAAAAGAAGCAAAAGACAAAAATAAATCCAACTTGTGGTCAATGGGATTCGATCCCCTGCTTACTACACCACTTGTACACACTTCAACCATGTGTGCTATGTGCGTTTAGGTGCTAATTGAGTAGATTAGTACAATAAAGGTTAAAAAGTTCAGCTGGGTATTAATTGCTTAAGATAATTGGCCATGCTTCAACCAACTCAACAAGAGTGATTTAATTGAAATTGTCTTCTTCAATTAACATTTTATCTTCCAGTTGTAGACTTTAATAATTGCAGCCGACTTCTTCTCTGTTTTGTCATTGATACAGATGGATTTAGCTTCTTGTCATAACTACAAGGTTGTAGATCTTTTCGAGTAGATGTCCGTAGCCTCAAAAAACGCCTTATTTGGAGTCCGTATGAGTAAGATATGCCCATTTCAAAACTGACGCGTCAAATACTTCGCGAGTAACGATTTTTCTTCGTTCGGCTCCAATTTTCTCGTTTCGTCCAACTCTATTTTTAATCAAAAATCCTACAAAATATTAATTAAATTATATAAGTGTAGATATTAATTTATAAATTAAATATTCACTAAATATTAAATATAATTTAGTAAACGTAATAAAATTATACGTAAAGAGGAATAAAAATAATATAACTTTTAGTACTTAACAACACACATTTTGAGACATTCGTGGATGGCTCGTTAAAGTTCAGAACATTTGAACATCTGGAGGCCCAAAGTGTGGAGTGTATATATATATATATATATATATATATATATATATATATATATATATATTTATATATATTTTATATATATATATATATATATATATATGTGTGTATGTATATTTATATATATTTATATATATTTTTATATATTTATATATATTTATATATATTTTTATATATTTATATATGTATTTATATATATATTTATATATATATATATATATAAAAGTTAGGCAAACAATGGAAATGAAAAGATAGGCAACACAACAAGTGTAAGATTAAGGCATTTACTTGCATTTTGCTGCTGGAAGAACACCATTCGGCCGAATACTTGGTCAATTCGGTCGAATGATTTCATTGCAAAGAAATTCATATTTCGACCGTCCCTGTTTCCTGAATTAATTTTCTTCGCAAGCTATTCTCGAGGGATATTTTAGGGCTTTCTTTGCCTTATGTTTTAGGGCTATAAATACCATATTTTCTATACATAAACCCTATGCCTTGATGGTTAGAAACCCTCTCTACCATTAAGAACATCAATTTATGCTTTCTTTCAATTCCTTTGCCCTAGATTAGATTTTTATGCTTTCATTTACATTCAAGCTTTGTAATTTCAATTCCTTTTCATTCAAGCACTTTGGTTTATGTAAGTTTATCTTTTTTTATCTCTTTATTGCTTTTGTTATCTTTTATTCATGCCATTTAATGTTTTGTTCTTCTTAAGTTTGATTATTCCTTTGAATCTTGTTCTCTTGCTTTCATTTCTTGTTCTTACTTTGGTTATTGTTTTCGAGTGTAGTTGATAGTTAGATTTCTTGCTTTGCCTTTGATTATTGTTAATTTCTCTCATGCCCTAATGTTTATTTCCATGTCTTGCTCTTATTGTGACTATTGTTTAGTTTTTCTTTTAGTTCTTCGCATGTTTAGTTTGTTTCGTTTTTGTTTCATGTTGCTTGTATAGTTTCATGTTTAGGTTGTATAGTTAGTATTTTTATCCTTGCTTTTAATAAATGGTTGAGTTGTGAGCCTAGCATGCAAGCTTCTGTTGTGCATATTCATGTCCCTATGCAAACTCGTGTTTCCTTAGCCTTGTGCATGTTTTGGGACCTAGAGTCTAACCTATTTTCCACATAGCTTGAGGGAATTGGGGTTTGCTTGGTTGGTGGCTTGGTTGTCTACCTTTAGAGGCGTATTTCAACTAGCCTGTGAGTATTGAGCCTTCTTGGACTCCTTGCGAGTTCCATTCATTTTGTGTGCTAGTTAGGGGATCTAAGTATTGTGTCGGTTCTTTTCCAGCATAGTCGACTTCTCTTGAGACCAAGGATGATAACACGTTCGCTAGATTATTGCTACATAGCCAAATAGCCTACCTTAAACGTAATTGATATTAGGATAAGCCAAGTTTTTGCCTTTTCCGTTCTTTCTGTAGCCACATTATTTAGCCTCCACATGAGCCAAATGTTCCCTCTTTTTACCTAGAGGATAGTTTAGTGATGGTGGGTTTGTTGTGTGCTACATTGATGAGTAGGTTTTCTGGTTATGATATTATGGTTGTTGGTTTGTATGACTCTATCCATTTCATGTCCAGCTCATATTATTTCTCTCCTATTTCCTCTAGTGCTTTCATTGTTATTATTCATACATATTTTATGATTGAGGCGACCTTTCTCCTGTTTTTCATTGAGATTTTATATACATACGTATTCAAGTGAGTGAGAAGGTCGATGTTTTATTGGGAGATGAGCTTGGAAACACTTGTGCTTATGAGATTTCATGTTTTTGGTGTTTTATGATGGAGATCATTGCGCTTATATGAGATTCTTGGGTTATTGATAGTTGTTGGATATAGTTTTCATTGGTTTGTCATGAGATGTTTGTGGGTGTTTTGTTTCGAGTCAGTTGCTATCCTCTACTTAGCTCCACATTCCCAAATGTATCACACCTTAACCCCAAGCCAACATTACAACCCTTCGCTAACCTGTTCGACTTGGTCCGATTTGTTTGTTCTGTGCTGGAGTAAGATATGTCACAATCCCCATGATTTGCCCCTATTAGGTGTTTGATTCCCGACTCATCTTTAGTCGGAAGATTATGAGTGAAACACGAACCACAATCAAACACATGAGCGTCATTGCATATTTCTCACATCTTTTGAGAAATTACCCGGGGAGCGTAGACTTGCGACCTCTCTAGGTAGTGGGTGGCATAGCCTGTGATGTAGCTTACCCCAGTGATCTTAAGCTTGTGGAATTGGTCGTTCTCTTTGGTATTGCGCTCTATTGAGGCCATTGTACTTGCACACCTATGGCTAGGGAAGAGTTTTGTTCTTGCACAACTTGTATTGTTTTGTTCTCCGCTCACCATGCTTGTTTGCTTTGGATTTGTGGGTCTCCTTCTAAAAACCCTCACGAGACCTTACTCATCCTCTTTGGGAGACCATGAGGTTTAAAGGGCTTGTCGTACGTGCTAAGTGCGACCGTGATTCCTACGACAGTGAGCTTTAGGTTCTATTGCTTGGGTAGTTTAATTTTGTTTTGCGTTTGTAGTTAGTTTGTTTTTGGGTAGCCCATGTGCTTTCATGTTATCCTACCTAGTCTCTTTGCTAGGGACTAGCAAAGGTTTAGCTTGGGGGAGTAGATGTGCTCGATTTAGAGCACATTTATATCCCCATTATGGTGTCGAGTCTCGTCGTTTCTCATTGGTTTTATATATTTTACACTCGATTTTACCTTGTTCTTGTCTCCGTAGTGTTTTATTGTTATTTTAGGTATTTTCGGAGATTTCGAGTTGAAATAGATCGAGTTCAAGGCTTGGGCATCGTAATCGAAGAAGACGCACGCGTTTCGAGACATTTGCAAATGCTTCGTTAAAGTTCAGCACACATTTCGAGACATTCGTGGATAGCTCGTTAAAGTTCGGCGCACATTTCGAGACATTCGTGGGGGCTCGCAAAGTGTGGAGTATATATATATATATAAAAGTTAGGCAAACAATGGAAATGAAAAGATAGGCAACACAACAAGTGTAAGATTAAGGCATTTACTTGCATTTTGCTGCTGGAAGAACACCATTCGGCCGAATACTTGGTCAATTCGGTCGAATGATAATAATACATTAAAGATTTCTGCTGCCATGCCCCTGGAAATACCGAATGACTTTTCCATTCGGGCGAATGATTTCATTCGGGCGAATGAAATTCATACTCGGCCGAATGGTCCCTGTTTTCCGCAGAATTAATTTTCTTCGCAAGCTATTCTCGAGGGATATTTTAGGGCTTTCTTTGCCTTATGTTTTAGGGCTATAAATACCATATTTTCTATACATAAACCCTATGCCTTGATGGTTAGAAACCCTCTCTACCATTAAGAACATCAATTTATGCTTTCTTTCAATTCCTTTGCCCTAGATTAGATTTTTATGCTTTCATTTACATTCAAACTTTGTAATTTCAATTCCTTTTCATTCAAGCACTTTGGTTTATGTAAGTTTATCTTTCTTTATCTCTTTATTGCTTTTGTGATCTTTCATTCATGCCATTTAATGTTTTGTTCTTCTTATGTTTGATTATGCCTTTGAATCTTGTTCTCTTGCTTTCATTTCTTGTTCTTACTTTGGTTATTGCTTTCTAGTGTAGTTGATAGTTAGATTTCTTGCTTTGCCTCTGATTATTGTTAATTTCTCTCTTGCCCTAATGTTTATTTCCATGTCTTGCTCTTTGTTCTTAGTTGTAGCTAGTCTTAATATGCTAGAGTAGTTTTCTTAGGGGTTTTGGTTTGGTGAAACCTTAGGTTTGGTGAATGTTGTTCATGTGTTAGATTAGGGTTGAGGTTGTTGTGGTTTGTTTGATTGATATTCGATGCGTATCTTGTCCTGCCACTCTCTTGTGAGACATAGGGCGATTATGGGTCGTTCGCATGGCTATAGGTCATCAACTTCCCCTCGCTATCTTGAGTGTCTCGATTGAGCCACGCTCAATCTCCCTTGACCTAGCTATGTATGAGAACATTATATCGACCTAGGGTGGATCCTTACCATCCCTGTTTGTCTTTTATTGATATCTTAGTCTTGTTTATCGCTTTAGTAGCGTAGTCCAAACACCCTCCATTTATACCAATCACATCCTCTACACCTAGCACTTAATCTTCCTTGCCCTTATCCTTGTGGTTCGATCCCCAACTTACCTCTATACTCGTTATAGTTGTATTTAGGGTGTAATAAATGTGTTTGATTAGCTTGTGTTTCTAGCGTTAAACGACGCGTTAGAAAACCCGTTATCAACTTGGCTCCCTTTCCTACTACAGATGCAGACTTTAGGAGTTTCCTGTAGGATTCGGAATAGATGAGCAGATGTACTAGGTAATCATTGCACGGCTAATAGGGCCTGTGATGCCTACTTGGGTAGTCTTAAGTCTGGTGTAGGAGGTTTTGATGTATGTATGTATTTAGGAATGGTGTGTAAGGTGTTAGCGAAACTGGTGTGTTAGGTGTTTCAGGGCTTTTGGTGTGTGAAGGCATAGCCCACCCCTATGCTTTGTTCAGGGTGGCCTGGCTCTTGGCCCCTAAATTCAATGGCTTTTTCCCCTCGCGGGGTTTTTTATGCCGGCGACTTTAGGGTATCCAAGTCCCAGTGAGGATATTTCTATTCAGTTATATATATAATTCCAAATTTTCAAAAAAAAAAATGCAACAACCTATGAGATGACTGATATGCTTTTATGGCTTGAGGAGATGGATTTTCACGCTCTCAGGGAGCAAGGCCATGAATTCTCATGGTCGAACAGGGAAGAGGGAGAGAACCGGATAATTTCCATGATTAATCATGCCATTGGTAATATTTATTGGATGAGCACCTTTGCTGGTTATCCTTTTGAGTACGATAATGCTCACTCCTCCGATCATTGCCCCCTTCTGGTGAAGCTGCCACATCAATATGAAGCTAACACTCAGAAGCCCTTCAGATATATGAATTACCTAATACACCACCCCAAATCCCTCCTGAAGGTTGAGAAAGCTTGGCATATTGAGGTCTCAGCCACAGGGCTTGAGAAGATATGGCGTAAACTGCAAAATGTGAAAAAAGAGCTGAAACATCTCCACTCTACAAAGTTCAAGGGCATACAGAGGAGGATCCACATTTATGAAGCTGAGCTAGAAACCACCCAAACTATGCTCCAAACATCCCCCAAGGATGCTAGCCTGATCAATAGAGAAAAAAGCATTCTTCAAGAGTCGAGAAAATGGAGGAAAATTGATGGGATTTCCCTCAAGCAGAAAGCCAGGATCAACTGGCTCAAATTCGGTGATGATAGTACTGCTTATTTCCATGCAGCCATTAAAGGGATGTAAGCTTCAAACGACATCCACACCTTATGGGACAATAATGGGAACTAAATTACACACAAGGAGGATATCCGGGAGCATATTACTAACTTCTACAAGAACCTCCAAGGCACAACAGCTCAAAGCCTTAAAAACATTGATATAGTCAGTATGCGGAAAGGGGTTCAGCTCGATGCAGATGATATTGCATTGCTTATCCATGATGTTACAGAGGATGAAATCCAGAGGTCTTTATTCGGAATCCAGGATAATAAAGCCCCAGGTATCGACGGATTTAATGCAAAGATCTTCAAAGCAACATGGCACATCATCAAAGGTGACATCCAGGAAGAAATCAAACAATTCTTCCTAGATTTCTCTCCCATAAATTGCACCACCCTTACTTTCATTCCCAAGTAGAGTAATGCCAATACTATGGGTGACTACAGACCTATCGCCTGCTTCAATGTCATCTACAAGATCATCTCGCGTATTCTAACATCGAGACTGCAGAAAGTGGTGGGTAAAGTTGTGGGGCTCGCTCAATCAGGGTTCATCCCAGGAAGGCAAATTTGTGATAATATTCTACTGGCGACAGAAATCATTAAGGGTTACACCAGGAAGAATAATAGCCCCAGCTGTATGGTTAAAGTGGACCTCAAGAAAGCCAATGACTCCATCGACTGGCACTTCTTTCAGAAAGTCAGGGAGGAAATGGGCTTCCCCCCTAGATTTTTCATCTGGATCAGGAAGTGCGTTACGTTTGTTTCCTTCTCAGTGCTCCTCAATGGTGATCCAATCAAGCCTTTCAAAGCTGCAAAAGGGTTACGCCAAGGAAACCCCCACTCACCGTATCTCTTTGGTATTGGTCTGGAATACTTAACGAGGCTCATGGCAAATCTGAAGGACAATGACCACTTCAACTACCATCCGAGATGCAGCCGGGTGAACCTCACACATCTTATGTTTGCTGACTTACTTATGTTCTGTAGGGGTGAAATGAAGTCAGTGCAGATTCTGATGGCAACCTTCAACGAGTTCTCTGCTTCCTCTGGCCTTGAGGTTAACCCAGCTAAGAGTAATGTCTACACTGCAGGGGTTCCCACTCAGATTCATGATGCCATTCACCAGTTCCTCCAAATGGCTCATGGTTCCTTCCCCTTCAGGTATCTTGGTGTTCCCCTCCATTCTAGAAGCTCAACATTCATGATTGTCGCCCTTTGCCTGATAAAATCCTTGGTAAAATCCATTGGTGGTCTTCCAAGCTTCTTTCATACGCTCGGAGAATCCAGCTGGTGCGTAGTGTCCTCAGAGGGATAGAGAATTACTGGGCGCAAATCTTCTGCTTTCCCTTCTATTGAATTTAGCTCAAAACAAGGAGAACTTGTGGGTGAAATGGGTTCATAGCTACTACCTCAAATCCAAAGATATGTTCACTGTCAATGTTTCTATGCATGTTATTTCGAGCTTTAAAAAGATCATCAAATAGAGAGCTATCATCAATGATCAAGGAACTTGGGATCCCTTCCTGAATAGAGGTAAATTCTCCATTGGGAATGCTTATTGTGCATTCATAGCATATATCCCCAATGTGTTTTGGAGAAACATCATGAAAAGAAGCTACGCATCCCCTAGTGCGCTCTTCATCACCAGGTTAGCTATCCAGAATAGACTTGCCACTAAAGATCGAGTTAGTAAATGGATGGACAACTGTGATATGAATTGTGTGCTCTGCCACCATGAAGATGAAACCGTGAACCACATTCTAGTTGACTGCCCAAATGCCCCTGTGATTCGGAAGGTGATTTTTGCTAGTCCAAACTCCAGGAATGATTCCCGAAGCTTCCAAGAGGAGGTCAACCTCATGCAACGACTAGACAACAAGAACACTGACCGAGCTAAAACCGTTATCTTGTTCTCGACTGAGATGATTAACGGAATTTGGAAGCAGCGAAACTTTGTTATTTTAGATAACTATTTTTGTAACCTCAACCAGATTGCTAGAGATATTATGTTTAGAGTGTTTCTGCTAGATGTACAGATAGAATGAGAGACTTACTTGTTATGTGAGGTGGCGTCTGGTTGGACGTCAGTTTGTTGAGGTTGCTTGATCCGGAGTTAATTTCCGGTTCTTATTTTGGTTCCTTTTTGGGTATATATATATATATATATATATATATATATATAATATATATATATATATATATATATATATATATATATATATATATATATATATATATATATATATATATATATATATATATATATATATATATATATATATATATATATATATATATATATATATATATATATATATATATATATATAAGGTTTAGGATCAAATAAGAGTTGAAAATGGAAGTAGAAGGAATTAACATTGATCTTTAGATCAATGTATTTTTACACCTCAAAGATGCTGAAGGATAGTTATGCTCTTAATTTTCTAGCTACATTCAGATAAACATGAGTCACTTGAAAGTTGATGTTTCAATTAAGGTGATGCTTCTTCATAAATATGTGGTTACTAGATCTGCAGTTATACAAATGTTTTTATTAGATCTTAATCAATCACTGTAGTTACTCCTTCTATCCTTACTATTTTCACACTTATCATATGATCCTCTATATATAAAATATATAATATATATATATATATATATATATATATATATATATATATATATATATATTTATTTATTTATATATATATATATATATATATATTTAATAATATATATATATATATATATAATATATATATATATATATATATTCATATATATATATATATATATGTTTATATATATATATATTATATAACATGTATATAATATATATGTTTATAATATATATTGTATGTTCTCATAATAGTATAATATATATTTAATACTAATCTTAATCATATATATATCATCTATTTTATTTTACATATATCCCTACTATATATATATATATATATATATATATATATATATATATATATATATATATATATATATATATATATATATATATATATATATATATATATATATATATATATATATATATATATATATATATATATTATATTATATTATATATATATATATATATATATATATATATATATATATATATATATATATATATATATATATATATATAAATTGGAAATTAGGAAATATATATAGATTTGAAAAAATACCACACTGGAGTTTGGAACACCCAAACCCGCCAGCATAAAAAACCCCGCGAGGGGAAAAAGCCATTAGGAGAGGGGACCAAGAGCCAGGCCACTCAGACAGCATAGGAGTGGACTATGCATCAATCAGCAGAAAAACGAAAACCACCTTACACTCCAGGGTGACACAAAACAATGCTACACGTTACACGCATAAGCATTACCAACTCTGCTGAAGACTAAAGAAGCCTGCATTCATGGAAGCCGAGGTGCATCCCAATAATTCCTTTGCCTAGATGCCTATTCTAATTTGTAAAGAGTTAACAAAAGCCACGGGGTCAGGATTAGCTGATTCAAATTTGCACCTGTTCCTCTCGAACCAAAGCGACCATATAACACAACACATACATAATCTCCATTAACTCCTACCTTTCCGGCTCACAGAGAATCCATACCATTGCAGAACGAAATTAACACAATCATGGTGTAATACCCCTTGAATACCCCACCATTGCAATAGTTTCATCCACACGCCCCAAGAAAATCGGCAGGTAAAGAGAATATGAGAATTAGATTCAATATCCACCAAGCAGAACGGACAACGGGCATGGTGTGTATCAATGATGCCTTTTTCAGCCAAAATGTCACCAGTCTTGAGTTTCCCCAATATCGCAAACCAAAGAGTGAGCCAAGCTCTGGGAGGGGCCTTCACTTGCCATAAGGCTCTAATAGATTTGGGAGGAAGAATAGGATCCCACTGTTCATACACCTTCTCCACAACACTACTGATAGGATAGTCCGTGATAGTCGAATCCCTCCAGCATACACTATCTGAGCAATGCAAAAGCGGAGGTTTCTGCTCAATGATGTTTACTAATCTTAAGAAATCTTGAATTTCCCACTCAAAGAGATGTCTACGCCAACGTAAGGCCCAAACCCAATGGCCATTTAGCCAGGATCTCATCTGATTAATGAAATAGCTCTGCTGCAAGGATAAAGAGAAACGTCTAGGGAATACAACCTTTAAGAGGCCACCATTACACCAACGGTCATGCCAGAAACGAATGGATTCACCATTTCCCACCTTCAAAACCAATCCATCTTCTATAATAGATCGTACCCTGACAGTTTCCTCTTCATTCCCAAGTAATTGGGCCCACAGTTCATCTTTGGCATTTTGGAAATTGTCTGACGATGCCTTCAAGCCTTTGATGTTATGGACCGACATTAGGATCCTTTTCCAAAGGGTGTTGTCACATTGAGAGAACCGCCACCACCATTTAAACAGGAGAATCAAGTTTTTATACATGATGTTCCCCACCCCAAGGCCTCCCATTTCCTTTGGGAGTTCAATTGAAGTCCATTTGATTGAGGGCATAGCAATTTTCTCCATGGAAGATTCACCCCAAAAAAAGCGTCTCTGTAGCTTCACAATATCAAGAGCCACTGACTTCAGCAATTTGAACATACTCATGTAGTATATGGGGAGGCTATTGAGAACACTCTTGATGAGAGTAAGCCTACTCGCCCAAGACAAGGTTTTGAGTTTCCAAGAAGCCAATTTTTTCCTGATTTTCTCAACAACGGGTTTCCAAGCCTAGCCCTTAGCCATGTTTTCACCAAGAGGGAAGCCCAGGTAAGTAAAAGGGCATTTTTGGTGCCTGCAATCAAAAGACAAAGCCATATCCCTAGCCCATGTGTGATCCCCAGCATTCTAAGATATGAAACAAGACTTACTATAATTCAAATGCAACCCAGACATCAATGCAAACACATCCAGGATTCGAAAATAGTTTGTAATACATACCGAGTTGTGAGGCACAAAGGTGAGGGTATCATCAGAAAATTGTAGATGTTTAACACGTACCTTATCCCTTCCAATATGCATAGGTTGAATCAACTCCAAACGCTCAGCTTTATCAAGGAGGCAAACCAATGCCTCGATCACCAATATAAAGAGATATGGGGACAGTGGGTCACCTTGTCGCAGACCCTTCTCCATCTTGAAAGGCTTCACAGGCGAGCCATTGAGGAGAATCGACATAGAGGCAGAGCACACACAATTCATGATCCAATTAATCCACTTTCTACCGAACCCCATCTTGACCATAATCTGATTTAAGAATTCCCAATTGATGGAGTCATATGCTTTTTGAAAATACAGTTTGATGAGAGCCCCTGGAATCTTTCTCTTCTTTAACCACCTTAATGATTCATTCGCTATAAGAACGCCATCTAGAATTTGTCTATTATGGACGAAAGCACTTTGTGATTCATCGATCAAAGGAGCAATCACTTCTTTTAAGCGAAAGGAGAGGAGCTTCGAAATAATCTTATACAGAGCACCCACCATACTGATGGGTCTGAAATCTTCAATGGAGAGGGGAGCAACAATCTTAGGAATCAAGGCCACCCAAGTAACATTTATCTCCCTAATTGAACCACCAGCTGTGAAGAAATTAGGACAAAAGCAACAATTTCATCTCCAATTTCATCCCACATCTCACGTACAAATATGAAATTAAAACCATCAAAACCAGGGGCCTTGTCAATCCCGCAAGCCCAAACTGCATTTTTTATTTCTTCTCTCGAGGGGATGGCCTCAAGTACCCTAGATTGCTCCTCACTGATTTTTGCATGGTTTCCTAAATCAAAATCAAAGTGTAGCATTGAATCTTGAGCGAATCTCTTCACAAAATAATCTCTCAGTTCAGATTTAAGCTCAGCAACATCATGAAACATACGCCCATTGATATTCAAACTGATGATCTCATTTCTTTTTCTTCTAATAGTGGTTGATGCATGGAAGAACGTCGAGTTATGATCCTTTAGGGAGAAGCCATACGATCTAGCTTTTTGGTGCCAGATTCTTTTTCTTCTAATCAGCCAGGATTGAAGATGACTTTGACACTAGTGGAAAAAAAGCTATTGGCTGCTAAACATTAGCTGCGGTTCCTAAAAAACGCAACCTTTAATGGAAGGAAAAAAAGGCCGAAAAAAAATAGCTTAAGGGCTGCGGTTTCTAGTAGATACGTAGCAAATAACTTAATGGTGAAAGGTATTGGCTGCGGTTTGAATTAGGCCCACAGCAAATAATGCTCTTATACAAGCCCAATAAGCCCAAAACGCGCGCCTAAACCCTAATCCCTCATGATTTGCGCCGTTTCCTTCTCTCCCTTATCTCCTTTCATTGAAAACCTAAAAATCATAACAACCCTTAAACTTTTTCCTAAAATTTTCGAATACCGTTTCCTTATCTCCTTATATCCTTCTCTCCCTTCTCTCCCTTATCTCCCTTCAGAAAATTTAAGCCCATGGTGATAACTGAGTGCATGCATTCGAAATTTTTCAGATCGCCATTGAAACTTTAGCCATTGAATACCTTGTTTCATCCTTTCTTCTCCCTCTCTTCGAAAAAACCCTAAGAAAATCAGATCTATTTTTCAGATCTCCTTAAAAACTTTCTCGCCATTCGAAAGTTAGGGTATGTTCTTCTACTTATTTTTGCTTTCAATTTTTGCTAAATATGTGAATTTTTTAATAGGTCGATTTTGATTAAATCGAGTGTGATATTTTTCAGATCTGTATTGTAATGTTCAAAAATGGCGTCTGCTCCTCAGCCATGTTCAAATTTCGGTTTCAAATTATTTGTTCATTGTATTTTGTTAGATTTTTAGATTTCATTTTTATTTGTTCTTGTAATTTTTTATTTTGTATTTTGTATTTTGTATCTTGTAATTTGTATTTTGTATCTTGTAATTTGTTCTTGTAATTTGTATTTTGTTTCCTTTATTTCTGTTTATTTCGTTTATTTCTGTTCATTTTCTTTATTTCTTGTCTTGAAATTTCGTTTTGAATTTCGTTCATTGTATTTTATTTCGTTTTTGATTTCTAGATTTCTAGATCTGGAATTTTTTTTTTCGTTTTCTTTATTTCTGTTTATTTCGTTTATTTCTGTTCATTTTCTTTATTTCTTGTTCTTGACATTTCGTTTTTTATTTCGTTCATTGCATTTTATTTCGTTTTTGATTTCTAGATTTCTAGATCTGGAATTTTTTTTTTTTTTTTGTAAAATGACTAAAGGGCTGCAGTTGTAAATGTCCGCAGCTAATGGTTTTTTTTGATTTTGAAAAATGACTAAAGGCTGCGGTTGTAATGTCCACAGCCAATAATAAAATCTCATTTGCTGCTATTCCAAGGACTGCGAGGTAAAACCGCAGCCAATAACGGTCAAAAAACCGCAGCCAATGACGTTTTTTCCACTAGTGTGAGCTGCTTTCAGTCTAGCCGTTTCAAGACTATTCAGAGTCCTATATTCACTTGCCAAATCGAGCTCATGGACAACTGATTCAAGGTTCTTTATTTACATATACACATCTGCAAATTTTTCCCTACTCCAAGATCTCAAAGGGCTTTTCAGAATCTTCAACTTATGATTTACAGGAAGAGAGGGTAAATTTTTCCAATCATTGCAAACAACCTTCTTAAAATTAGGGTTTAAAAACCAAGCATCGAAGCATCTAAATGGTTTGGGGCCCCAATTTGTTATATCATCAGACAACAAGACCAAGGGGTTGTGATCAAATAAACTTCTTTTAAGGCCCACAAGTTTCATATTTGGCAAAGCCCTTACCCATTCATTGCTACATAAACTTCTTTTCGAATCAGAATCATTCAATGCTTATATATATATATATATATATATATATATATATATATATATATATATATATATGTATATGTATATATATATATATATATATGTATATATATATATATGTATATATATATATATATATATATATATTATATATATATATATTATATTATATATATATATATATATATATATATATATATATATATATATATATATATATATATATATATATATATATGTATGTATATATATATATATTAGAGAGAAGGTGTCTGGAGAATGATGGGCGTCTAAGCCGTCATCCACTAGTTGCTTTCACTTTTACGTTACCGGCGACTAGAACCACCGTGAAATGAGAGGAGGGAGAGGAGCCAGAGGAAGAGGAGGGATAGGGAGGGGAGATGAAGGCAGGACCCCTTCTGGCACCATGGTCACAAGAAGTGGATCGCACAATCTGGAATTTAGGGTGGAGGGCGAAATTCAGACTAATTGTAACCTCCCTAGTGATGAATTGAACCCGAAACAACATGAATTGGGCAACGAGAAACCAGAATCGAGCAATACAGAGGAGGAGCTGCGACTTCTTCTCTAGAACCAAAAGCAATTGGAAGACACACTCCAAAAAGCTCCACTTTGTGAACCTGAAATGGCAGCAGACGAAGATGACTTTCCAGCCTTGAACACACTTACTAATCCAGTGGCACTGCAAGCTACTCAATTAACCTTGTGGAGAGATAAGGTAATCAGACCAAACCCTACTGTAGGTATGCAGCTCAAATTCATTCCCCCTGTGATTGAAAATGGGTCTCAAATTGTTCAAATAGAGTCAATTGATGTTGTTGATTTAGTTCACCTTTGGGAACGTGCTGTGGTAGTGTATGTAGTTGGAAGAAATGTCTCAGTAGATACCATTAGAGGGTACATCCGAAAACACTGGAATTTCGTGTCTATGCCTACTATTCACTTCCATGAAGAGGGTAACTTTATAATGAGATTTAGTTCTGAAAGAGAATGTGCGGAGATCCTCGAAGGAGGGCCGTATTTTTTGAATAAAGCCCTAATGATTGTGAAAAAATGGAGCAGAAACTTTGATTTTAAGGAGGAGATTCTAAGAGTCATACCTGTATGGGTAAGACTTCCTAGCCTTCCCCTTCACTGTTGGGGAGAAGAGTCATTAAGTAGAATAGTTAGTGCAGTTGGGGTTCCTATTCTAGCTGATGAGTGCACTGCAAGCCAAACTAAAGTGTCGTATGCGAGAGTCCTTGTTGAAGTGGATATCACCCAGGACTTTGTCACTGACATTAGAGTACATGATAATACCGGCAGAGAGTTCACACAAAAAGCTATCCCCGAATGGCGCCCATATTTTTGTCGACAATGCAATAAATTTTGCCATGTGTGTAAGGACAAAAATGAGGAAACACAACCCCAAAAACAGAAAAGGCACGAAGAGGTGAAATTAGGAGGAGAAAGGAAGATGTGGTTACCTGCTACTATTGTGAATTTCATCAAAGGGGTCTCTAATATAGATGATCTAAGGGAGAAGCTGCAGATTGTGAACAAAAGCAACTCACTAGATGCTGCCACGGATGAAGCGTACTACCAAACAGTTGAAATTTCAAAGACAGCAGGTACAGAGGAAGGGGCTAAACTAAATTCTGATGGTGAGGCATTGACACAGGCTGCAAAGCCTATAGAGGTGGGAAATGAAGGAAGGCAGGTAGAGGAAGACGAGGAGGGGTGGACCCCAGTTCCTCCGGGCAGGACAGCAAGAAGAACCTGCCTGAAAACGCCCAGCCATAACGTAGCATACGGAGGGGCAGAAACTGACTGTAATTCTGACAGGAATTTGGAGAAGGGTGATCCAATAGCAGGAAGCACACAAAATAGGGACGGGAACCCTCAAATTCCCTCCACACAATGATAATCGCTTCTTGGAATGTGAGGGGCATGAATAGCCCCATAAAAACCAAGGAAACTAAAAAATTCCTTGAGTGTAAAAATATTAGTGTTGTTGGGATAATGGAGACTAAAGTCAAAGAACCGAACGCAAATAAAATCCAAAAAAAGATTGGCAATAAATGGTTATGGTGCGCAAACTACTCTCATCATGCGAAGGGGAGAGTGTGGGTAGGTTGGAGACATGACCGATGCAAACTAGAACTGTATGACACCCACCAACAATTTATGGCTACTAAAATCACTCCCCTAGATTCAACCACAAGCTTCTATGTCGTTTTTGTGTACGGGCTCCATAATGTTCGTGACCGGAAAGAGTTGTGGTAGAATTTGGCGAAGATAGACTATAACGCAGCATGCCTATTTATGGGGGATTTTAATGCTATCTTTAAAGATGAGCATAGGGAAAATGGCTCGCAGGTGACTAGTTATGAAACCTATGACATGCTCCAGTGGCTCGACCAAAAGGATCTTCATCCCATCAATGATCGAGGGCACAAATTCTCGTGGTCTAACAGAGAAGAGGGGTCCAACCGCACTCTCACAAAAATTGACCATGCTATAGGGAACCTCCAGTGGCTTAACACATTCAGTCATGCTAGTGTTCACTATGCTAACCCGCAATCGTCTGACCATACTCCCTTGATAGTGAACCTCACCGAGCATAAACAACAACAAAGCAAGCCGTTCCGTTTTCTCAATTACTTGTGTGATCATCAGGATTTCCTAGGGGTGGTAGAGAAGGCTTGGAAGTTGAGAGTTAAAGGAGAAGGGTTACAAAGATTCTGGCACAAGATGAAGAATGTGAAAAACAGCCTGAAAAGCTTGCACAATAAAGAGTTCGCGGGGATCACAGATAGAATCATCTCGTGGGAGAAAACCTTAGATTCCATCCAAACTAGGATGCAATCCAACCCCACTGACGAGGCTTTGCACAAACAAGAAAAAGAGGCTTCCGCTCAGATGAGAAAATGGAGGAAGATTGAGGACAGGGCTCTCCACCAGAAGGCAAGGGTCAATTGGATGAGATACGGGGATGAAAATTCAGCTTATTTCCATGCTACTATCAAGGAGAGACAGTCGACCAACAGCATTCATGAACTCCAGGATAGCAGTGGCAAGTGGTTAAGCAACTCCCAGGACATCCAAAATGAGATTATCCAGTTTTATCAAAGGCTTCAGGGAACCGCTCCCCACAACCTTGAGGTTCTTGATAGGAGGGTTATGAGAGATGGCCCCCAGATCGACAACAGCAGTAGTCAGTTGCTTATCCAAGATGTGATAGATGAGGAAATCAAAGATGCTATTTTTGGGATGAATGACAACAAAGCTCCAGTCATCGATGGTTTCAATGCGCGCTTCTTCAAGAGGACTTGGGATATCATTAAGGCAGACCTTATAAGGGCCACTAAAGAGTTTTTTAAGAAGAACTGTCTCTTCCACCCTTATAACTGCACCTCGATCACTCTAATTCCAAAATCAAGCAATGCTAATCGAGTTGGGGACTTCAGGCCTATTGCTTGCTGCACGGTTATTTACAAGATCATTTCCAGAGTCCTTGCAGGAAGGCTTCAAAAGGTGATGGGGAAAGTGATAGATCAAGCTCAATCAGGGTTTATCCCGGTTAGGCAAATGGCGGATAACATCTTACTTGCAGCAGAGCTCATCAAAGGGTACACTCGGAAGAATAACAGCCCGCGATGTATGATCAAAATGGATCTCCGGAAAGCCTATGACTCCATTAGTTGGGACTTCTTGTTCTCGGTTATGAGTGAAATGAGCTTTCCTCCTAGGTTCGTCGATTGGATCAGGGTTTGTGTTTCCACAGTCTCCTTCTCAATCCTTATTAATGGTAACCCCCAGCATCCCTTCAATGCAAAGAAAGGGCTTCGCCAAGGGGACCCAATTTCCCCGTACCTCTTCGCCATTGCTATGGAGTATCTTTCCAGACTGATGCACAAGCAGAGTTACTCTTCCAGGTTCCATTATCACCCAAGATGCAGGCTGGTACACATCACACACCTTTTGTTCGCAGATGATCTCCTCATTTTCTGTAAAGCTGATATTCCCTCCGTTCAGAGCATGATGAGCACTTTCCGGAAATTCTCTAAGGCTTCGGGGCTTGAAGCGAACAACAGCAAGAGCAATGTGTATATTTCAGGTGTAGATAATCAGAGTAAAGAGAGAATCTTTCAGTTCCTTCACACGGAGGAAGGCAACTTCCCCTTCAGATATCTAGGAGTTCCTCTTCACTCCAAGAAGCTGAATACCCGTGAGTGTAGGCCCCTAGTGGATAAAATTGTGGGTAGAATCGGGCATTGGTCCTCTCGGCTGTTGTCGTGTGCGGGTAGGGTTCAGCTGGTGCGTAGTGTTATTGGGGGCATGCAAAATTTCTGGGCACAAATCTTCTGTCTGCCTAAAAAGTTGATCAAAATGGTGGAAAACACCTGCAGGTCGTTTATCTGGACAGGGAAGGAAGGGCAATCTAGGAAATCTGCGGTTTCCTGGAAACAAATGTGTTTACCTTACTCTAAGGGAGGCCTTAACTTAAGAGATATGGCTACTTGGAATAGGGCTGCAATCCTTAAGCACCTGTGGAACGTCGCAAAGAAAAAAGAGAACTTGTGGGTAAAATGGGTTCATAGCTACTACATGAAAGCACAAGATCTGCAGGATGTGCGTCCCTCCATTCACGCGTCATGGAGCTTCAAGAAGATCATCAAGCAAAGAGATCTAGTGGAAAAACTCGGAGGTTGGGAATCCTTTACCAATGGGGGCTCCTTCGATATTGGCAGAGTTTATGAGATTCTTATTGAACATGAACCCAAGGTCCACTGGGGGAGCATTATGATCAAGAATGCTGCTAGCCCTAGTGCTCGTTTCATCACCTGGCTTGCTATACAAAATCGGTTGGCTACAAGGGATCGAATAGGGAAATAGATGACTCTCACAGATGATAATTGTGTTTTGTGCAATGGGACCAGGGAATCAGTTCAACATCTTTTTTACGAATGCCCGAATGCAAAGGAAATTAGAGAAAGTATCTTCAGGTTTCTGCCTCGAGGACTTGATGAGCCTGATTTCCAAACTGAGATCCATACGATGAGCAAAATCAACAGGAAAAAGACTGATCGAGCCAAGCTGATTGTGGGTATCTGGACAGAGATGATCTACAGCATATGGATGCAGCGCAACAAGAAAATTTTTGATAACCATACTTTCAGGTTGAAAGAGGTTATAGACTGTATAGTCTTTAGAATTGTTGGGAGGGTAAACAGTAGGATGATAGATATGCTTGTATCTAGTTAGTTAGATTTTTGGGGTTTTTAGGCTGACGCTCTTCTTTTTGTATAGAGTGTTAGCGTTTTTGGAGGCTCGGGGGGAGTTAATTTCCTTCCCGTGCGACTGTTGCATTCCTCTCTTTGGTATATAATACAAATCATTTGCCAAAAAAAAAAATTAAATAAATAAAATATATATATATATATATATATATATATATATATATATATATATATATATATATATATATATATATATATATATATATATATATATATATATATATATATATATATATATATATTATTTGAAAATTAGGAATATATATTAAAAAGAGCCGAAAGGCAACAACACCAACACTGAAACTTGGGAGCCCTAAATCCTCCGCCATAAAAAAACCCCGAGAGGAAAAAAGCCATAGGAAGAGGGGACCAAGAAACAGGCCACTCAGAAACAGCATAGGAGTGGAGTATGCATCACCATAAAGTTTTCGAAACTACAAGATTTAACACCTAATACACCAAAAGGAAAAAGCTAGCAATAACAACACCATAAACGTCTTCCCTTTATCACACCTTCTGCGCCGCTGTATTCAGCATCACCATCGCAACCAACGATCTTGCAGCTCAAGCCAAAGCACTCAAAAACCCCTGCGACAAGAGCAAAACTCCATCACCCCATCACCCCATCAAACCATCTCAAACACCATCAAGGAGGATAACATCAACTCCCATCACGAGATACTTTACCACACCATCTCCGTCCTTACACACCAAAATAATAGTAAAGCACCTCCATATTCACCACCACTTTATCACAACTTTAGCACATCAAGGAGGATAATAGTAAAGCTCTCTAGATCGTTAGAACCACAACCCCCGCCATCACCAATCACCACCATACCCAAACTGTAAAACTCACCCAAAGCCCAGCAAACTAAGAGTCCTTGATAAGACGTCTTTCCTAGAATATACTTGCTACCATTGCATGGGCAAAAAAATTAAGAAGTTACTGTGCAATGATGAGTAGTAGGTGGAAAGTTGCTTTTTTGGAATTTTTTAATATTATTTGTTGAAAAATGAAAAAGAAAAATAGGAGTATGTATAACTTTAAATGATTGGTTTTTTTTACTAAAAAAGGAAATATAGCAAGTAATATGAAATTTCCCAAAATGAAAAATGTAGCGAGTATTATAGAACGGAGGAAGTAGAAACTAAAATTTTGAGTTTATTATTTTATATGTGTAAAAATTAGGGGTGTTACAGAACGTGTCGGTCCACCTATATGGGGTAAAATGCGGGCCAGATCCTAGACTCTCAGACTCACTAAACTTCCTCCATAAAACGAAAAGGACCCCCATCGTAAACAGCACCGTAAACTGAAACAAAACGACCTCCCAAAACTCGTTTAAACCCCATTACCTCCAAAACGCTACCAGCACCATACTGCAGGCCCACGCTAAAGACCACCAAAACACTACACCATGAACCCAAGGGACCAAACCCAGAAACAATAAAAGAGATGATACCCACCGTCAAAACCACCAAGGCCCATCAAGAGATCAATCAAAAACTACGGCCAGAAAACCAAAAAATGGCACCCAAGATTCCAGAAGCTCAAACCCCAGAAGCGAAAATCAAAACAACCATAGCAAAACCCCGTCGTCAAATTCAAAAAGACACCAGATCTCGAAAACAGAGACTCCAAATATCATCCCATATACCCGCCATATTCGAAAACAGAGACATCATCCCATATTCGAAAAGGACTAAGAAAAACACGAACGACATACCCCAAAGCAAAAATCATCAAACATACTTTAATCCTGGGAACACCCACCAAACGAAACGAAAAAAACGCAAAACAGAGGCCAAAGAAAGCCTCCCAATCCTCGACAAACAAACGAAACCAAAGCAAGCAAATCCCAAGAAAACAGAAAATTGAAAAGCCAAGCACACCAAGAACAACCCACCCAGAACTCAACGACCCAAGAATCTGTTCAAGCCAGAGAAACGCTCGAAAAACCACCCAAGAACATTGAAAAAAACACCCGCAGAAAACAGAGAGATAATGACCACCAACCTGGAGAAGCCCCGCCATAGAGCCCTCGTTCTACTGGAAAAAGCCCGCCGTCACAGAAGCCTACCCCCATGCCACTAAAGAAAAAACGCTGGACTTTCCACCTTGAGCACCAGATGTACACCCTTTTCACGCCGCACTGGGCCTGAGATTTACACCAAATGACGAGAAAACGTCATAAAACACCGGAACCCGAAACAGCCACCACCGAAAACCAACGGCCCAACAAC
Organism: Amaranthus cruentus; assembly: GCA_019425755.1. Lineage (NCBI taxonomy): Eukaryota > Viridiplantae > Streptophyta > Magnoliopsida > Caryophyllales > Amaranthaceae > Amaranthus > Amaranthus cruentus. The sequence continues at coordinate 12,843,259 of CM033456.1, forward strand.
CCAGCACCTACACCTAAACCCCCAGAAGCCCAAAACAGCAAACCATGAAAAATAAAACTACCCAGAACATCCCAAAAAAACGACCAAGATAGCAAAAATGAAACTAAATACCCAGAAAAGACCAAACTCATGCGCCGCCTCTTCCCAAGAGGCCCTCAAAGGGGAGGAAAACCAAACCCTAGGAGAGCCTCTCTCTCTAGATTCTCTTTTATATATATATATATATATATATATATATATATATATATATATATATATATATGTATGTATATATATATATATATATGTATATATATATATATATATATATATATATATATATATATATTATATATATATATATATATATATATATAAAAACACCATGTCTAGTGAGAGAGGCGGTAGTGAGAGAAACTCTGCAAAAAGGCTGGAAACTTTTGAATTTGTACTAGGTAGGCGTAACGTTGCTGTTGCTGGTTTCCATTCCAATGCTTCAGACAGCAGTACGAAAAACCGTTACCCACCGGTCTCTGAACAACTTGGTAGTCATCGGGGATTATCCCGTCCCCCTTGGGGATGCGGACCTCGGGAGCCCCGGTTCTCAAGGCTGGGTGGTCATCGTGGTGGCGTCGTAACCATCTTCTTGGAAGGATTGTCATCTTCTGCAACAAAGGTAGACATTAGGAAGCTTTGTGAAAAATTTGGTCCAGTAGTTGACATATACATATCGAGAAAGAAGAGAAAGAACACCAAGTTAGCCTTCGGTTTGTGAGGTATGAACATGGCGACGGTGCAACGAAGGCTATCACAAATCTTGACGGGAAAACCTTTTTTGGACTGAAACTAAGTGTTTCGAGGGCAAAATATTGGAGAGATGGGCGCCCATATCCTCGAACCCATGACGGCGGTGATGATTATTCAAAAACTTGGAGACCGATAATATCCTCGGCGTTACGTGATGGCAGGAAGTACTCGGAGGTACTTTTAGGAAGGAAGGAACAAGCACCGTCACAAGCAAAGGACAAGATCGCAGGAGAGGATGCCAGGAATAATGGAAAGGACCACCAGAACAAGGTAACACTCCAAATTTCTGAAAACCCAGTTATGGTGAAAAGGTTGAGTCTTGCGGTGGTAGTGGAGTTAAATGAACCATCAGATGTTAAGAAAGTAGAAACCATTATAGCTGAAAATGATATAGCTGCTGAGTGCATATCATCCCTGTCCCTATATAAAGTTGCCATATTCTTTGATGACGAACCCACCTTACAGCAGGCTATAGCTGATGACTCCCCGTTAAAAATGGCGTTTGATGACGTTCGGAGATGGTCGGACGACGAACACGAGGGAGAAAGACAAGTATGGATTGAGTGTGTGGGGTTGCACCCAAAGTGTTGGGGTCAGGAGAGTTTCAGGGCTATTGGTAACATCTGGGGAACCAACTTTTAAATTTGAGCATGTGTTTAATGGCGTCCATAGCCTCACCACCGCAAAAATCCTGGTTCGAACAAAATGTATGAGGAAGATAGAGGAAAGAGTGACGTTAAAGTGGGAGTCTGGCTCATGCGATGTATGCGTAAAGGAAATTAAATACAAGGAGTATAGGAAGGAGGTGATCGAAGATAACCTTGAGGAAGAAGATACTCTAGCGATGGCAACTCCCATGGAAAACGATGGGTCAAAGGAGGTAGCTCATGACTTAGAAGAAGGCACAGCAGGGGTCGAAGAACAAAGGCAATTGGGAATTTCTGGGCCGTTGAAGAACAACAATGTCGTAGTGGTTGATGAGGAGGGGATATGTTTTTGGGTGCAACAAACAGAACTAAATGGGGAACACAGTAGAAATGAAGGTGTAATCAATGAGCAAGCTCAATCGTCGACAGAAAGGGGTAAAAGGAAGGCTGTGTGTGAGAGTATGGGACACTGGAACACAACTGGGACATGGGCATATAAGGTACCTGATGGGGTAGTAGATGGGAGTGTGCAGATCATTGGGCAGCAGGTTATTATGGTGGACCAGCAGCAAAGTGTGGAGACTGTTGATCAGTCCATTGAAGAAATAGGCCTACGTGATCATGCAATGGAGCAAGATGATTGGTTTGATCCAATTTCGAGTGTGGAGCTGATCACCTCACAGCAAATGGGTACAAGACTATTGGGGTCAACTATCAAGGTAACACAGAAAAGGCCACGGGGTAGACCCAAACGAAACGTGAACTCCCTTCCAGAGCCTGTATATGTTCAATCCACCCCATCAGAACGACAGCAAGAGGCTGTGGAGACTTGGAACAGTGCTAAATTATTAGGGGTGAGATCGACGAATGAAAAAGAGGTAATTTCGCAGCTGAGAAAATGAAAGAGATTGATGGTCTTGGAGGATGGAAACCCAACGGGGTGATTGTAAGTATTCACGCTACTTGGTGTGTTTTTTTTATTTCTATCATGAATTTTCTATTATGGAATGTTAGGGGCCTTGGGAGGGGGGAGAAGTGCATCACTGTTGGCCCATTTGAGTTTTGATGATGACTTAACTATTATAAACAAACAACATATTTTAGAGATTGTTTTGTAGGTCACATATCCAATTGTTATGATCGTCGATGGTACCTAAGAAGGTTGTGGAAGAGCATTGCATGTCAAAGTCAAACAATTGAGTCACATGGACCAGTTCCAGAATTGATAAAATTAAGGGAAATTCCACATGGTAGCATCCAGTTTTGATGAATGCCAGTGGTAGCACTCTTTTAAGAAAATTCCACATGGTAGCATCCAGTTTATGCACTATCTAATTGCCGTTAAGTTCTTGTTAAATTCCGTTAAATTCATCATTTTGTAAGTTTTTTTCCACATGGTAGCATCCAGTTTTTGTTAATTTACTATTTTAACTTTTAATTCATCATTTTAATGTTTAATTCATTAACGCTCATAAATGTTAAATAATTTTATTGAAAAATTATTTAACATTTATATTTTTAATCCCATAAGGTTAGTAGCGACGTTCGTTTTTTAAAAAAAAAATCGTTATGATGTGTAAAAATGACGTCAAATATCCTTTTCGGTTAACATATCGAAAAATAGGCGAACAAGTACTTGTTTCGACTGGATTTTCGAAAGAGTTACCCCATGAGGGTAATTGCAACGTCCAAAAAGGAAAATTTTTCGATTGTTTCAAATTTTTCATAAAATTTTTAATTTTTTTAAAAAAAAAAAATTTTGAAAGAAAATAACAAAAACTGGATGCTACCATGTATAAAGTCGGTCGGATGGAACAGCGCGTGTTCCCAACACAACGAGTCAGAGAAATAAGTCAACAGAGAATAGAGAAATAAATTTTTATTTTAATTTTTCTTTTATTGGCTTGTACGGTTGAAACTTAGACTTGCACAAGGGTTTTAATTGGCTAAAAATAACTACCTAATTTAGAGGAATTAAATATATTTGATCCTATTTTATCTCCACAAAAATAGGACTTACTATTCTTGGCTTAAACCTAACCGTGTACTTGGAGTAACCTCCAAGTTTCGTACCCACGATCCCACGGTTTTGGAACATGGGATTAAGGCCATTTCTAGTTCTTGTTGGCTTATAAATACGTACATATCCGGCACAATTAAAGGTGTAGAGTGCCTCCATCAAGAATTAAGTGAGATCAAAATCAAGAATAGGAAAAAGATAATTGTTCTTAATTGCAAATTAATTCATTTGATTTTTCCTTGTGCAATTCATTGTTTTCATCCAATCTTGGAGAAATTCTTTGTACGGGTTTTTACGAGTGTGTAAACTTAGACTTTGGGAAGTCTAAGGGGGAATTTAGAGAAGTTTGTGTAATAGAGAGAAAAAGAAACGTGAAAGAGAACCGAGAAGAAGAAATAGAGAATTAGGCCTAGAGAAGAGAAGGAGAAAAATTTTATGTGATAGAGTTGTAAATTACATAAAGTTTAATAAGAGAAGTTGAAATCCCAAGAGGTCGTGGCTTTCTTTCTTACAAGGCCAAGAAAGTTTCCACGTTAAATCTTTGTGCTCTTTTAAGTTTCTTTATATTGCTTTGAGTATTTTATCATTGTAAAATTCCGCAAGAAACAGGGCAAAAATACTCCTAAAGGCTACACAACAATTCACCCCCCCCTCTTGTTGCGTTCATTATCTCTAAGTGTTTCTACAATTGGTATTAGAGCCCTGTTCCTCATTTGATCAGGAAACCCTGAGAGCCGTATCTTGGTATTTTAGAGATGTTGAAAATGAATGAACGTATGGAAGAAGGTTACTCCACTCAAAGACCGCCTATGTTTGATGAAAAGTTCTACACGTATTGGAAGAATAGGATGGAAATCTTCATAAAGGCCGAGAATTATCAAGTTTGGAGAGTCATTGAAATTGGAGATTTCGAGGTAACAACTACCAACTTCAATAACGAGACTGTTCCCAAACCGATAACAGAATATGAGAAGGAAGATTTCCAGAAAAAGGAGATGAATGCTCTTGTCATAAAATTACTACACTGTGGGCTGGGACCAAATGTACACAATCGAATAATGGGCTGCAAAACAGCAAAACAGATTTGGGATCTGCTGGAGGTCACCCACGAAGGAACCAGTGAAGTAAAGCGTTCCAAGATTGACTTGCTCATGTCTAGATATGAAAGATTTGTTATGGAACCTAGGGAAAGCATTCAAGAAATGTTTACTAGATTCACTAACATCACAAATGAGCTTGTCTCTCTTGGAAGGCTAATTCCCTCAGATGAACAGGTACGAAAAATTCTAAGGAGCCTACCTCAAGATGATCGCTGGAGAGCTAAGGTCACTGCCATTCAAGAATCTAAAGATTTCACCAAATTCAACCTGGAAGAGTTAGCTGGTTCCCTGATGACTCATGAGTTACATCTGGGAACAGCGGACAGTTCCAGGAACAAAGGTCTGGCTCTGACAGCGAATGATCAAGAAGAGTCAGAAAGTGATGAGGAAAAGGCAGCAATGTTGGTGCGAAAATTCAAGAAGTTCTTCAGGAACAGCAGATATAATAATCAAAGGAACATCAAAGAAACAGGAACAACAAATTCAAAAACCAACTTTGAATGCCACAAATGTGGCAGTACCGATCACTTCATCAAAGAATGCCCTCAATGGAAGAACGAGAAGGGTAAAGGGAAGGCAAGGGAAACAGGAAGACAACCAGTGAAAGGGAACTTCAACAAAGCTGATTTTCGCAAAGCCATGATAGCTGCATGGGGAGAATCTGAAAGCGAGGCTGAAACCGAAACTCCCACTAAAGAAGAAATAGCCAATCTCTGTCTCATGGCTACACATGATGAGAAGTTCAAAGGAAAAGAGGTATTGTCTTCTAATTCATTTCCTAATTACCTATTCAAATTGGATAAACATGAATTGATTAAAATGATTTTGGACACACAAGATAATCTAGAAAAACGAACTGACATCTGTCTTCAAATAGAGAAAGACCTTAAGGCTAGTCTAGACCAAATATCCTACCTAAATTCTTTTAGGTCCGATGTGCAAACTCGATTCTTTGATTTACTTGATAAAAACGTGATGTTAAAGGAAGCTATAGAAAAGGTTAAACAAGAAAACATCATGTTAAATATTGAACTAAATCAATATAAATTGTTAGGAATAGAATTAAAGACCGAGTCTATTCAAGAGGTTAAAAATGAATTTAACAAGGTAAAGTTAGACCTAAAATCCGCCAAAATTGAAAATGAAAAACTTAAGCTTGAATTAAATTCAAGAGGACAAGGGAAAATCAAAGAGGTTCCCAAATGGATTCTTCATGCTAAAAATCAAAGAAGGTCTATGTCGATCTCCCAAGTAGTAAGATATGTTCCTTTTGTGGCAAGACGGGGCACCTGAAACATCAATGTTTAAAAAGGGAACAACATAACAAAACGAACCAAATATATGTCGATAGAGTTTGGATTAAGAAATATGATTCTTGTATAATCGACATGGAACCCAAGGATGGCTGGGTTCCACCCTCTAACAATTAAGTTCGTTTTACAGGTTCTAGTGAGGGGGAACAACTCATGGTATCTCGACAGTGGCTGTTCCAAGCACATGACAGGCGATAGATCAAAATTTCTCTCACTAGAAGCGTATGATGGAGGAATTGTGACCTTTGGGGACAACATGAAAGGAGAAATAATTGCAAAAGGAAAAATAGGAAGGTCAAGTTCCCATGCTATAGACAATGTATTTTTGGTCGAGAATTTAAAACACAATATTTTAAGTATCTCTCAATTTTGCGACAAAGGTAACTCTGTAAACTTTACTTCTGAAAAATGCATCATTTCTAGGAACGACACAGGAGACATCATACTGGAAGGAATCAGAAAAGGGAACACCTACGTGGTGGACCTGTACACTGTTCCTAAGACCAGTTTAACATGTCTTAGTGATTTAGAAGATGACCCTCTTCTTTGGCATAAACGATTAGGTCATGCTAGTTTTTCATTGCTTAATACGTTACGATCTAAAGACCTACTTAGAGGATTACCGTCCCTAAAATTTCAAAAGAATGAAGTATGTGATCCTTGTGCCAAAGGAAAACATGTAAGGTCGTCCTTCAAACCTAAAAATGTCGTGACCACCTCAAAGCCACTTGAATTAATTCATATGGATCTTTGTGGACCAATGAGAATCCAAAGTCGCAGCGGTAAGCGATATGTATTTGTTATAGTTGATGATTACAGTAGATTAAGGACATTATTTTTATCTAGCAAAGATGAGGCTTTTGATGAATTTGTTGCGTTCGACACTAAAATTCAAAAATCTAGTAACAATCAACTTGTCCACATAAGATCGGATCATGGTAAAGAATTTGAAAATTCAAGGTTCATGGATTATTGTAATAAGCATGGTTTAAGTCACAATTTTTCCGCACCTAGAACACCACAATAAAATGGTGTGGTGGAACGTAAAAATCAAACTTTAGAGGAAATGGTAGAACCATGTTAATAGCTAGTGGTCTACCTAGAAATTTTTGGGCCGAAGCCGTTAATACTGCATGCTACATTGTAAATCGTGTTTTAATTAGATCAATCACTTCTAAAACCCCCTACGAACTATTTAAAGGAATTAAACCTAATATTTCATATTTTCGAGTCTTTGGATGTCGATGTTTTGTGCATGTGAATGGAAAAAGAAATATAGGTAAATTTGATGAAAGAAGTGATGAAGCAGTATTTCTTGGCTACTCATCTCACAGTAAAGCATATAGAGTTTACAATAAGAAAACTATATGTGTTGAAGAATCAGTTCACATTATCTGTGATGAAACAAATTTTACAACAAGTGAACAAGAAACAGGTGATTTTAAGATAGGTCTTGCTAACCTGGAAGATGATGAAAACATACATAAAGAGCAAGAACAAGAAGAACAACAGCAGGTTCAAAATACTGAACCGAATCAAGAAGAGGAACAACAGGCAAATCAGGAACAACCTGACGTTCCCGATCCAGATATTCTGAGAGACGTACAAGATGAAAGAACTGAAGCAGAGCCAAATCAGAATCAAGTCAGTGAGCCAGCTTCCACATCTGTCTCCATAAGAAACTTTGTGCACAATTTTGATTCTAAGTGATATGGGAAAAGGCATACAAACAAGGTCCCAAATGAGAAACTTTTGTGCACACTTTGCTTTTCTCTCAACTTTGGAACCCAAGAATCATGAAGAAGCTCTTCAAGATTCAGATTGGGTGGTCGCAATGCAAGATGAATTAAATGAGTTTGAAAGAAATAAAGTGTGGCACATGGAACGAAAACCCAAGAATAAGAAGATTATTGGATTGAAATGGGTATTCAGAAACAAGCTGGACGAACATGGCATAATAGTAAGAAACAAAGCAAGGTTGGTGGTTAAAGGATACAATCAACAGGAAGGTATTAACTATACTGAAACTTTTGCTCCAGTAGCTAGGTTAGAAGCTATTAGAATTCTTATTTCATTTGCTGCTTTTATGAATTTTAAATTATATCAAATGGATGTGAAATGTGCTTTTTTAAATGGCTTTCTGGAAGAAGAAGTCTTTGTGGAACAGCCACCTGGTTTTGAAAACCCAATTTCTCCGGATCACGTCTACAAGCTTGATAAGGCTCTATATGGGCTAAAACAATCACCTAGGCAATGGTACGAGAGATTATCTAAATTCTTGATTGAAAACAAGTTCATAAGAGGTAAAATTGACAAGACCTTGTTCTTTAAGAATAATGGTTCAGATATTTTAGTTGTTCAAATTTATGTTGATGATATTATTTTTGGAGCTACTAATGAATCGTTATGTAAAGAATTTGCGGACCTAATGAGTGCTGAATTTGAAATGAGTATGATGGGAGAATTAAATTTTTTCCTTGGTTTGCAAATTAAACAAACTCCTAACGATATCTTTATTCATCAACAAAAATATATAAAAGAACTTCTAAAGAAATATGGACTAGATAATGCTAAGACAAACCACACACCTATGGCCACTAACATAAGGTTAGATGAAGACTCTAACGGAATTAAAGTTGATCAAACAATGTATAGACGCATGATAGGATCTCTACTATATTTAACTGCTAGTAGACCCGATATTTCTTTTAGTGTTGGTTTGTGTGCTAGATTTCAATCAAACCCTAAAGAATCACACCATACGGCAGTAAAAAGGATTCTAAGGTATTTAAAGGGAACAGATGACTTGTCCCTATTTTATCCGAAAAGTGATGTCTATGACTTGAAAGGGTATAGTGATGCAGATTATGCAGGAGATCTTGTGAATAGAAAGAGTACATCAGGAATGGTACAGTTTCTTGGCTCTTGCTAGGTATCATGGTGTTCCAAGAAACAGAACACAGTAGCGTTATCCACTGCAGAAGCAGAATATGTGGCAGCAGCAGCGTGCTGTTCCCAAATGCTATGGATAAAACAACAGCTAAGAGATTTTGGTATTAAATTTGAATGTGTTCCTATTTATTGTGATAATACTAGTGCCATTTGTATATCTAAAGATCCGGGCATCATTCTAGAGTTAAACATATTCATATTAGGCATCATTTTCTTAAGGATAACGTAGAGCATAAAAATATTATTGTTAAACATGTCAATACTAGTGATCAAGTTGCAGATATAATGACCAAACCGCTTCCAAGGGAACAATTTGAAAAGATGAGGTTGGAGCTAGGTATGATCAAGCTTCATTAAAAGTTTAATGCTTGCATTCCTTCTCTAAGCAACATGAAAACTGGAAGGGTTAGATCAACCACAACAACCAAGATTGAAAACTCAATCATTGCGAGATTTAGGTATGCAACTATCTGAGTATGTGCCATAAATGTTGTCTTGATTGCTTGCCTAATTGAATAGACCATGTAGCATAATTTATTTTATTTTATTATTATTTAACCACATATTATAAAATGAAAAAAAAAATTTATTATTATTATCACTCCACTTAATTTCCAGCAATTTTTTATTATTTTCGATGAGTCAACTTAATTTGAATTGGAAGACGGATCATTGGGGTGTTCCGAAAATCAGTTACTTAAACCGCTACATTCAACGAACCTATCCTTAAAAACTTAAAAACTACTCGTTACACCTCTTAATACACATGCAAAACCGTCAATTGGAAGTTGTACAAACCCACTCTCCATAATTACCAAAGTACAACTTCATTTCAATTCACCAAGAAACCGTCCATAAGCTATATTCTCTTTCCTCCAAAAACCCTCATCTTCATCTCCAAACAAAACCATGAAATCGCCAAGATCATCATCAATCAGCAAGGGAAAAAGCCCTAAATTGTCATGAAAAGCAATTAACCCGAACCTTTACTGCTTAGCGAATCATATAAAAGTTAATTTTCGGTCTTTGATGATATCACATTTGGCGGATTGCGTTGAAAAGAAGACTACGGTTGGATATGGTGGCTTGTTAACCCATATCTTTAAAAAGTTTGGTGTGCCTCTTGAAGGCCTAGAATTCCCCATGAGTGCTAATAAAAAAAATAAAAAAATAAAAATAAAAAGGTGCTAAGTGTCTTAACAACTTGCATCTTAAATTGAATGACCATGGGATTCTAGAGGATGAAGAAGAAGATGTAGAGTATGTCAGTTCCGGTGAGGAACAAGAGGAAGGAGAAACAGAAGTAGATGGGGAGGATTTGGAAGAAGAAAATCAAGAGCTTGTTCCCACTGCCACTACTGAGGCAGAAACAGAAAAGGAACAGGGGGAAGCAGTAAGTAAGGGGGAACAATCTGAGGAAGAAGAAGTGGAACTGGAGGAAGTAAAGTCCAGTTCAGAGGACGAGGAAATGAATGTGCCTCTCAAGAACATTAAGAAACAACCTGTGCTCAAGAGCAGGAGGTTGGCGTCCAAACATTCTTCGTGCTTAGATGATGACATGACCTCTCAGACTCCTCGATCACAAAAGCCAAAAACACCTACACCATCCCATATTCCATCACCACCACCATCACCAATTCCCACTTCATCTCCACACACAACCACTGGTTTTGATGCTAATCCCTCTATTCCCCCTGCTACCCTAGATCTTTTACTCTCCAAGTTCACTGCTTTTCAGTCTCAATTATATGCTTTCCAGGATGAAATTCGTGTCACACTTGCCTCAATCACTGACCAGATCACCTAGATGGAGACCCGTCTAGGCGCAAAGCTGGATACAGTGGAAGTGCAGACCGAATTCGTTGATGAAGAGACTGCCCAGTGATCCCTCCTTCTGCTTGTTCAATCAGTTTATGTAATATTTAACTTTTGTTGGCCTCATCAACTATTTCACTGAACAATTTACTTTCTTTTCAGTACCGTGCTGGGGTACGCCCATATGTAATTTTATTTCATGACAATTATGCTACTATGTTATCATCTTTGCATCTTTATCTTATGGTCTATGATATTGGTGCTTGCATTCCTGATTATGTCTTGGTATTCGCTTTGTAGTTTGCTGCTTAATTTCTTAATTTGTCTAACGCTTGCCTCAGTGTTGTGGTTTGATACAAACCCCTACTTTTTGATTGATGTCAAAAGGGGGAAGAAAGGCAACAAACTTATGGTGAATGTTGTGAATGCTTATGCTTACTATGCTTACTCTTAGTCTTTGTGTTGTTCCAAATTTCTTTGTTCTGTATTTGGCTAAATTATGTTTTGTGGGATCAGGTTTTAGTTTATTAAATTGCTTAATAGTTGGCATTGCAATATGATAAGTTACTGTCTCTGATATTGCTTATTTGGATTTTAGTTATCACTTATGTTTCATTTAAAGATTCTTACAACTTCATACTATTGGAGTAGCTTAAATTATTGTGTTTAATATTTGGATTAATTGTTATACTTAATTTTGAAAACTTAACTCATGTTTAACCACATGATTTTCGATAAGTTTCAAAAACTAATATGTTAGAGTAATATGTGCTAATAGGTATTTAGTAAATTATTTGTAATGTTTTGATTTACTAAATGTATTTGAACTTGTCATAATCTCTAGCCTGTTCAAAGTTATTTGTTTTACTCTATGCTTTTAATTAAGTTTGTTTATAACTTTGCCATCATCAAAAAGGGGGAAGTTTTTGGCCCATTTGAGTTTTGATGATGACTTAACTATTATAAACAAACAAAATATTTTAGAGATTGTTTTGTAGGTCACATATCCGATTGTTAGGATCATCGATGGTACCTAAGAAGGTTGTGGAAGAGCGTTGCATGTCAAAGTCAAACAATTGAGTCACATGGACTAGTTCCAGAATTGATAAAATTAAAGTCAGTCCAGATGGAGACAACGCAGTGTTCCCAACACAACGAGTCAGAGAAATAAGTCAACAGAGAATAGAGAAATAAATTTTAATTTTAATTTTTCTTTTATTGGCTTGTACGGTTGAAACTTAGACTTGCACAAGGGTTTTAATTGGCTAAAAATAACTACCTAATTTAGAGGAATTAAATATCTTTGATCCTATTTATCTCCACAAAAATAGGACTTACTATTCTTGGCTTAAACCTAACCGTGTACTTGGAGTAACCTCCAAGTTTCGTACCCACGATCCCACGGGTTTTTATAAATACGTACATATCCGGCACAATTAAAGGTGTCGAGTGCCCCCATCAAGAATTACGTGAGATCAAAATCAAGAATAGGAAAAAGATAATTGTTCTTAATTGTAAATTAATTCATTTGATTTTTCCTTGTGCAATTCATTGTTTTCATCCAATCTTAGAGAAATTCTTTGTACGGGTTTTTATGAGTGTGTAAACTTAGACTTTGGGAAGTCTAAGGGGGAATTTAGAGAAGTTTATGTAATAGAGAGAAAAAGAAACGTGAAAGAGAACCGAGAAGAAGAAATAGAGAATTAGGCCTAGAGAAGAGAAGGAGAAAAACTTTATGTAATAGAGTTGTAAATTACATAAAGTTTAATAAGAGAAGTTGAAATCCCAAGAGGTCGTGGCTTTCTTTCTTACAAGGCCAAGAAAGTTTCCACGTTAAATCTTTGTGTTCTTTTAAGTTTCTTTATATTGCTTTGAGTATTTTATAATTGTAAAATTCCGCAAGAAACAGGGCAAAAATACTCCTAAAGGCTACACAACAATTCACCTTCCCTCTTGTTGCGTTCATTATCTCTAAGTGTTTCTACAATCACCATAAGAAATCTGATTAAAGTGCATAAGTTAGCATTCCTAGGACTTGTGGAGACCAAACATAGGAACTCCTTTCGTTCTAGAGTTAGACGTATGTGGGGAAATGACTCTTATGATTGGTGTGAGTCTTTGGCATCCGAAATGAGTAGTGGGGGTTTGTTAGCAATTTGGGATCCAAGTGTTCTTTGTGTCGCACAGTCCTACGTAGGAGATAGATGGATCATTTTGGAAGGGGTCATGACCAAAGGGAACTTCAGCTGCTGTATTGGTATTGTATATGGGCCATGTGACATAGTGGGGAGATACAACTTCTTTGAGTCCCTTAGGGTGTTACTTCGGACCAAAGGAAACTTCAGCTGCTGTATTAGGTTTTATTGCTTTTGTAGTTTAGTTTAGTTTTGCTTTCGTAGCTAGTTTGTTTTGGGATGCCTGGTGCTTTCATGTCGTTCCTACCTAGTAGCTTTGCTAGGGACTAGCAAAGGTTAAGCTTGGGGGAGTTGATGTGCTCGATTTAGAGCACATTTATGTCCCTATTTTGGTGTCAAGTCTCGTTGTTTTACATTGATTTTATGCGTTATACACTCGATTTTACGTTGTTCTTGTCTCCATGGTGTTTAGAGGTCATTTCAGGTGTTTTCGGGAGATTTTGAGGTAAATCGGATCGAGTTCGAGGCTTAGACATCTAAGTCGAAGAAGAGGCACGTGTTTCGAGACGCTCACAAGTGTTTCGGGTCATCCCCGAAGATATCGCGAAGGCCGGGAATAGTTTGAAGCTCGTTTGAATGAGTAAGAAGGCAAGAATAGCTACATTCGGTCGAATGTGAGACCAATTCGGTCGAAGCTTCAGCTGCTGCTCAAGTGAAGTAATTTGCAATCACTGGAAACCCCGAATTCGAGCCATATTCGGTCGAATATAGTCCATTCGGTCGAATGGAACATTAGCTTCTGTCGAATGCTACTTGCTGCTACCCAAGTGATTGTGCCAAGTCTTCTGGAAATACCGAATTGGGACCCATTCGGTCGAATGGGCCCGTTCGGGCGAATGCAATGAGGGTTTCGGGCGAATGTGGCCAAATCCTGCGAAATGTCTTTTCTTCGTAGCTTAAAACACGTGGGTCTTTTAGGGTTTTTAGGGCACGATCTTTTGGGGCTATAAATACCTATTTTTCTGAATGTAAACCTTATGCCTTGGTGGATAAAAACTCCCTCTTCCATCAAGAACATCATTTATTGCTTTCTTTCAATTCCTTCCCCTAGATTAGAGATTTATTGCTTTCCTTTACATTCCAAGCATTGTATTTTCATTTCCTTTCATTCAAGCATTTAAGTTTATGTAAGTCTATCTTCCTTTCACTCTTTATTGCTTTTGTTTATCTTTCATATATGCCATTTAATTCTTTCTCCTTTCATGCTTTGTTTATTGCCTTGAATCTTGTTCATTTACTTTTCAATCTTGTTTTTGTTGCTCTTAATGCTTTCTAGTGTAGTTGGTAGTTAGAGTTATTGCTTTATCTTCCATTATTGTTGATTTCTTTCTTGCCCTTATGCTTTCAATCATGTCTTCTTACTTGTTCTTAGTTGTAGTTGCTTTAAATATGCTAGAGTAGATTTCTTAGGGGTTTTGGTTTGGTGAAACCTTAGGCTTGGTGAATGTTGTTCATATGCTAGATTAGGGTTGAGGTTGTTGTGGTTTGTTTGATTGATATTCGATGCATATCTTGTCCTGCCAGTCCCTAGTGAGACATAGGGCGATTATGGGTCGTTCGCATTGACTATATGTCATCAACTTCCCCATGCCATCTAGAGTGTCTCGATTGAGCCACGCTCAATCTCCCTTGACCTAGCTTTGTTTGAAGAACATAGTATTGACCTAGGGTGAATCCTCACCAACCCCGTTTGTTTCCTTTCGCTTTAATTAATCTTGTTTATCGCCTTTCTTAGTTTAGTTTAAACACCCTCTTACATACACACACTCTATTCCTCTACACCTAGCACCTAATCCTTCTTGCCCTTGTTCCTTGTGGTTCGATCCCCAACTTACCTCTATACTCGCTATAGTTGTATTTAGGGTGTTTATAAATGTGTTTGATTAACTAGTGTTTCTAGCGTTAAAAGACGCGTTAGAAACCCGTTATCAAAATGGCGCCGTTGCCGGGGAACAAGGCGTTTTAGTTAGGTTTTGTGCTTGTTGTAGTCCACTTTATTGCTTTCCTTAGTTTTTGCTTGAAATAATTCTTGCTTGTCAGTGCTTACGCTTGGTTTCTAGTGTTGTTTGCATGAGTTATAGTAAAGATAGTAAAGATGCAAAGAAAATTCTTTTGGGGAGCATCGGCAAATGATCACCTAGCCATGCCATCGGTGAAATGGCAATCTATTGAACTCCCAAAAAACTTGGGAGGATTGGGAGTGGGGAATATCATGCACAACAATCTTGTTCTATTATTCAATTGGTGGTGGAAGTTCTCTGGGGCTGATAATATGCTTTGGAAACGCATCCTGATCTCCATTTACAATATAAAGGGCTTGAAAGCCTCGTCTAACTCCTTTGCCCTAATGAAGACAGGAGCATGGGCACACATGATGTCGGAGGATGCAGATACAAAGAAGATCAGAGACATAGTGGAGGATGGGTTACAAGTTGTAGTGGGCGATGGACAAGCAACCAGGTTTTGGTATGACAAATGGTCTTCTAATGGACCATTGAGGTACTCTTTCCCTAGACTTTTCCTGATTTCGTCCCAAGGCGATGACACCATTGATAAGATGGGGAGGTGGGTTGACAACCAATGGGTGTGGCAATTACAATGGAGAAGAAGATTGTATGATTGGGAGCTTGAAGATCTTGAACGTCTAAATCTCACCCTTGAGCAGATTAACCCAATGCGTGACAAGATCGATGGGGTCGCCTGGCATGGCTCGAGTTCCCAACAGTATCCAACCAAAGCGATCATGGACAAAGTGTGCGAAACAGCTACCCCCATCCTTCCCCAGGAGATATCATCATTTATATGGAGCATCAAGGCACCTCAGAGAGTCCTTTTGACTATATGGTTGGCGAGTGTTGAGAAGTTGAAAACTGGTGATCTACTGGTGAACAAGGGAATCATTGACCCTACACATGTCCTATGCCCATTTTGCAGTGGAGAGGTGGAGTCTAACTCTCATGTATTGTTCACTTGTACCTTCTCTTGGAGTTTGTGGATGAAAGTCCTCAAATGATGGGGAATAACTGGTGTCCTCCCTAACAGATGCGGTCCGTTTGTATTGGCATGGAAGCAATTTCCACCTCGGAGGAGTAGAGGGAAAGTATGGAATCTTGTGTTGGGATGTGTGTTATGGTCCCTCTGGTTCGAACGTAACAAGATTAAATTCGAAAATAGATCCCTAGACGTAGAGCACTTATTCTATACATTGAAGATCAGGGTATGCACATGGGCGAAAGAGCTGCTGGGAATGGACTTGTGATGTGCTCGATTTAGAGTACATTTATATCCCCATTATGGTGTCGAGTCTCGTCGTTTCTCATTGATTTTATATATTTTTTACTCGATTTACCTTGTTCTTGTCTTCGTAGTGTTTTGTGGTTATTTTAGGTATTTTCGGAGATTTCGAGTTGAAATGGATCGAGTTCGAGGCTTGGGCATCGTAATCGAAGAAGACGCACGCGTTTCGAGACATTTGCCAATGCTTCGTTAAAGTTCAGCACACATTTCGAGACATTCGTGGATGGCTCGTTAAAGTTCGGCGCACATTTCGAGACATTCGTGGAGGCCCGCAAAGTGTGGAGTATATATATATATATATATATATATATATATATATATATATATATATATATATATATATATATATATATATATATATATATGTATAGGATCGAAGTTCCAGTGCGAACTGTGCTTAAGTGTGAACCGTGCGAACCTTGTTATTTTTTGGGAAAAAAGTGTTGCTATTTTGTGTGAAATTTTTATGATAGAAAAGTAACAGCTTTATGATAGAAAAGTAACAGCTTATGTAAAAGTATCATTTTGGAAAAATGTGTTACTTTTCGACCATTAAAATCAAGGAAAAAAAATAGTAACACAATTTTGCCAAAAAGTAACAAGGTTCACAGCTTTGATGTAAAAGTAACACTTTGTAAAACTGTTTCTTTTATATATATATATATATATATATATATATATATATATATATATATATATATATATATAAAAGTTAGGCAAACCATGGAAATGAAAAGTTAGGCAACACACTTAAAGTGTAAGATTAAGGCATTTACTTGCATTTTGCTGGTGGAAGAACAACATTCGGCCAAATACTTGGTCAATTCGGTCGAATGATAATAATACATTAAAGATTTCTGCTGCCATGCCCCTGGAAATACCGAATGATTTCATTCGGGCGAATGAAATTCATATTTGGCCGAATGAGCCCTGTTTTCCGCGGAATTAATTTTCTTCGCAAGCTATTCTCGAGAGATATTTTAGGGCTTTCTTTGCCTTATGTTTTAGGGCTATAAATACCATATTTTCTATACATAAACCCTATGCCTTGATGGTTAGAAACCCTCTCTACCATTAAGAACATCAATTTATGCTTTCTTTCAATTCCTTTGCCCTAGATTAGATTTTTATGCTTTCATTTACATTTAAGCTTTGTAATTTCAATTCTTTTTCATTCAAGCACTTTGGTTTATGTAAGTTTATCTTTCTTTATCTCTTTATTGCTTTTGTTATCTTTCATTCATGCCATTTAATATTTTGTTCTTCTTAAGTTTGATTATTCCTTTGAATCTTGTTCTCTTGGTTTCATTTCTTGTTCTTACTTTGGTTATTGCTTTCTAGTGTAGTTGATAGTTAGATTTCTTGCTTTGCCTTTGATTATTGTTAATTTCTCTCTTGCCCTAATGTTTATTTTCATGTCTTGCTCTTTGTTCTTAGTTGTAGTTAGTCTTAATATGCTAGAGTAGTTTTCTTAGGGGTTTTGGTTTGGTGAATGTTGTTCATGTGTTAGATTAGGGTTGAGGTTGTTGTGGTTTGTTTGATTGATATTCGATGCGTATCTTGTCCTGCCACTCCCTTGTGAGACATAGGGCGATTATGGGTCGTTCGCATGGCTATAGGTCACCAACTTCCCCTCGCTATCTTGAGTGTCTCGATTGAGCCACGCTCAATCTCCCTTGACCTAGCTATGTATGAGAACATTGTATCGACTTAGGGTGGATCCTTACCATCCCCGTTTGTCTTTTATTGATATCTTAGTCTTGTTTATCGCTTTAGTAGCGTAGTCCAAACACCCTCCATTTATACCAATCACATCCTCTACACCTAGCACTTAATCTTCCTTGCCCTTATCCTTGTGGTTCGATCCCCAACTTACCTCTATACTCGTTATAGTTGTATTTAGGGTGTTATAAATGTGTTTGATTAGCTTGTGTTTCTAGCGTTAAACGACGCGTTAGAAAACCCGTTATCAACTTGGCTCCCTTTACTACTACAGATGCAGACTTTAGGAGTTTCCTGTAGGATTCGGAATAGATGAGCAGATGTACTAGGTAATCATTACACGGCTAGTAGGGCCTGTGATGCCTACTAGGGTAGTCTTAAGTCTGGTGTAGGAGGTTTTGATGTATGTATGTATTTAGGAATGGTGTGTAAGGTGTTAGCGAAACTGGTGTGTTAGGTGTTTCACGGCTTTTGGTGTGTGGAGGTATAGCCCACCCCTATGCTTTGTTCAGGGTGGCCTGGCTCTTGGCCCCTAAATTCAATGGCTTTTTCCCCTCGCGGGGTTTTTTATGCCGGCAACTTTAGGGTATCCAAGTCCCAGTGAGGATATTTCTATTCAGTTATATATATAATTCCAAATTTTCAAAAAAAAAAATGCAACAACCTATGAGATGACTGATATGCTCTTATGGCTTGAGGAGATGGATTTTCACGCTCTCATGGTCGA
>CM033456.1:12867170-12869670 GCA_019425755.1 Amaranthus cruentus
GAAATCTAGTTTGATGAGATCCCGGGAATCTTACTCTTACAACCACCTTAATGATTCATTCGCTATAAGAGCATGCATCAGAATTTGTCTATTATGGGCGAAAGCACTTTGTGATTCATCGATCAAAGGAGCGATCACTTTAAGCGAAAGGAGAGAGATGTATACGTATATGTATATATATATATATATATATATATATATATATATATATATATATATATATATATATATATATATATATATATTATATATATATATATATAAAATATATATATATATATATACATATATATATATATATATATACATATATATATATATATATATACATATATATATATATATACATATATATATATATATATATATATATGTGTGTGTGTGTGTGTGTGTGTGTGTGTATGTAGGATAAAGGAAGTCATTGATTGTATAGTCTTTAGAATTGCTGGGAGAGTAAACAGTAGGATGATAGATATGCTTGTATCTAGGTAGATACCTTTGGGGTTTTTTTTTGGCTTCGCGCTCTCTGAATTTTGTATGAGCGTCAGTGTTTTTTGGTGGCTTGGTTGGAGTTAATTTCCTTCCCAGGCGGTTCCTTTTGTAACTACATATATATATATATAATATATATATATATATATATATATATATATATATATATATATATATATATATATATATATATATATATATATATATATATATATATATATATATATATATATATATATAACATTTTTAAGTACATCATGCAGTGTGTGACCTCGGTTTCGTTCTCCATTCTAGTAAATGGTGCGCCTCTCAAGCCATTCAAAGCGGCGAAAGGGCTTAGACAAGGAGACCCCCTCTCTCCCTACCTCTTTGCTATTGGTATGGAATACTTGTCAAGGCTCATGGGAAGTTTGAAGAACAACAAGCAGTACAGATTTCACCCCAGATGTAGGCTTGTAAACCTCATCTATCTCATGTTCGCTGATGACCTCTTAATGTTCTGTGGGGGAGACATAGACTCAGTCAAGGCCAGGATGAGCACCTTTGACAAATTCTCCTCGGCTTCTAGGCTTCAAGCGAATCCTGGCAAAAGCAACGTGTATACTACTAGTATCTTAGACCAAACACATGCTTCTATTCTGCAGCACCTTCAGATGGTGCCTGGCACCTTTCCATTCAGGTACCTTGGAGTCCCTCTCCACTCTAAGAAACTTAATGTCTATGACTGTCGGCCCTTGCTTGATAAAATTATAGGTAGAATCCACTGGTGGTCTTCGAAGCTATTATCTTATGCCGGGAGAATTCAGCTGGTTCGCAGTGTCCTTAGAGGAGTGGAGAACTTCTGGGCCTAAATCTTCTGCCTGCCAAAAAAGCTTCTTAAAATGATTGAAGATGTTTGCAGATCCTTTATTTGGACAGGCAAAGAGGGTATCTCAAGCAAAGTTGCGGTCTCTTGGGAGAAAATGGTCCTGCCCCATGATAAAGGGGGTATGAATTTTCAGGACATGCAGAAATGGAACAAGGCTGCGCTAATGAAACACCTGAGGAATTTAGCTCAAAAGAAAGAGAACCTCTGGGTGAAATGGGTTCATAGCTACTACATCAAAAATAGAGATATTTACAGTGTGGGTATCTCTATTCATGCTACTTGGAACCTCAAAAAAATCATCAAACAGAGAGATGTGGTCACGCAACTTGGAGGATGGGACTCGCTTCTCAACCAA
Organism: Amaranthus cruentus; assembly: GCA_019425755.1. NCBI lineage: Eukaryota > Viridiplantae > Streptophyta > Magnoliopsida > Caryophyllales > Amaranthaceae > Amaranthus > Amaranthus cruentus. The sequence continues at coordinate 12,868,886 of CM033456.1, forward strand.
GGTAAATTCTCGATCAGCAAAGGTTAAAGTCTCTTCATTGCAGACACTCCCACTGTGACGTGGAGAAACATCATCAAGAGAAATTCCGCTACCCCTAGTGCTCTCTTCATTACATGGCTAACCATTCACAAAAAACTGGCCACCAAAGATCGTATCAGTAAATGGAGGGAAGACTGCCCAGTAGAGTGCGACTTATGCCACCAGGAAGAGGAATCTACGCCCCACCTCCTATTTGATTGCTCGAATGCCCAAGAGATCCGGAAACTCGTTTTTGCGGGACTCATCTTTCACCGTGATGCAGGGAACTTCCAAGAGGAAATAGAGCTTATGCAATGGTTGAATGGGAAAAAGACTGACCGTGCTAAGACTGCTCTACTGATTTGGACTGAGCTGATCTACGGGATTTGGAAGCAGCGTAATTTCATTATTTTTGATTAACATTTTTGTACTCCCAACCAGATAGCTAGAGAGATTATTTTTAGGGTTTCTTCTAGATGTACAGATAGTATGAGAGATCTGCTTATTGTATAGGTCTCCTGGTTGGTCCTCAGGCTGTTGAGGCGTTTTGCTTTGCCCCAAGTTGAGTTAGGGTCCTTGTTTTGGTTTTGGTTCCCTTATTATATATTTTTATACTTATTTGCAAAAAAAAAATATATATATATATATATATATATATATATATATATAAATATATATATATATATATATATATATATATATATATATATATATATATATATATATATATATGTAGCATATGTATATATATAAATATATATATATAT
>CM033456.1:13550215-13610215 GCA_019425755.1 Amaranthus cruentus
TTTTTTTTTCTTTTTCCTTTTTTTAATTTAATTCCTTCATCCCCAATCCCTTTCTCTCTCCTCCTCCTTCTTCTTCATCATCTTCATCCTCTTCATCCTCTTCATCTCTACTTTGATGTTTCTGGGTTTTTTGTTCTGGTTTTACTTTCCTTCAATTTTGAGACCTTAAATGTTAGTCTTCAGTCATATCTCTTATCTCCATTTCCAGAAACCACTAGAGCAAAGTAATCTGTTGGCTTGTTCAAATTTTACTTTCCTTAGATTCACCATCTAGGTTGCCAAATATTTTAGGGTTTATATTGAATTTGGGAAATTAAAATTTTTTTTTTTGTCACGTTTAAGCTATATTGACAGAAGTAGAGATTTACAAGTTATATTTTAGATGGTCTCCATTGAACCGAAATGAATTCGATTTTCTGGGTTTCAATCGAACAAATCAAGAACAAAATGAACATGAATCTATGAACTTAAAATCTGAATTTTTTGACTAATCTATGAACTTAAAATCTGAATTAGTTGGCACTAGTAAAGATGACTATATAATTTCGTCTTCAATACTTTATTCAATTATCTTATTTTATCTTTATCAAAATTAATTTCTATTCAACTTCATTTTGGCCATAACCTTTATTCATCACCTTCCCCAAACCTTTATTCAATTATAATGAGTTGCATACTACGGCCCACCATTCTGTATAATCCTCTGCATCTGTACAACCCGGCCCATCAAGCCCATCAATCCTCTGTACAACTACAACCCGATGCTAATCTTCTGGCTAATTGTTCGTTACGCATCTAATGCATACCTAAATTTGGTAGTGGGGATAAGGATGATTTTAATAAGCAGAATGATAATGGGGTTTTTGAAATTCAAATTAAAATGTATTTGAGGGTTAGATTTAAGCTTGGATTGTTCAAAACTGGTACATGAAAACCTAAGATTAAGTGTGACCCAAAACTTCCACACCAAATCAACAAATTTTATTTCAAGAAACCGGTTCATATGAATTCATATGAATTCAATGGCTAACAAATTCAATTCAAGACTAAAACAATCTGTCGAAAAAATCAACAAATTAAAACAGTCTAAATTCATATAACATAAAATCAATGCTTTCACAAATTATAAATTGAGTATTTGTTGAAAAAAATCATCCCTTCCAATTTGGTATTCTTTGATTAGGGTATTTTATAGATTTTTCTTAAGTTCTTCAATGGGGTATTTTCTTCAATTGGTGAAGAAGATGAAGATGATGAAGAGGGATGAAAAAGAAGATGAAGGTCAAGCCTTTAAAATTTCTGGGTTGGAAGCCATTGATGAAGAGTAAGGAAGAAACCATTAATGTGAGCTTAAAGATGAAGGTAATCTATTGTTTCAAGTTACCAAAACCTGCTATACCTTTAGATGCGGATGACCCCCAAAGTTCGAGCCATTAAAAGATGTAAGTTCGAACGTTTAGAAGCAAATGAGGCAAAGTTCGTATGTTTAATATCAAATTTTCCTAAAAAATTATAAACATTATTCCCTCGTATTCACCATATGTGTCCCATTTGATTTTTCATCAATTTTAACTCTCTTACAAATATACGAAAAATATAATGACTTACAAATGGTTCAAATTTGACAAATCATTTAGATTTTTTTTAGACCCATTAAAGACCCTAGATCCATCAGATTCTGAAGGTCTGGGTTTAGATCTGAAAATTTTAAACCCTTAGGGTCCAGATCCGGGTCTGGATCTCAAAAAATTAAAAGGATCCGAGTCCGGGTCTGGTCGGACCCGCTCCAGACCCGCCCCATGACCATCCCTAATCACAACCTTAATAAGGTAGCCAAAGATTGTACAAAAGAAATCTATAACCAAACGCCAAGTTTAATTTGCTATCAACAATCAAGATGACTAAGAAAAGAATTTAGAGGCAAAAAGAAAAGGCAGTTTCCGGCAATGCTTATAATCACTTTTGATTAGCTAACTCCACAATATTTCCTCAAGTGAATGAACATTTATTATTATATATCACAGAATACATAGGCGATAGGCCACACCAACTACCAACTCATTCTTCATTAGCTAATAGCTATGAATACATAAACAATAACAGGCTCACAACTTAAACCAAAAGAATCGTCTTTAATATTCTAGAAGACAACTTCAATATGTGCCCAAAATACAAGGAACAATGGACGCTATCTTCTCGCAATTCTTCATCAAGTTTGTATAGTAAGAACTAAAAGAGGAACAAAAATTGAAGACTAGTTGCTAGGGAAAACAAATAGTTACATTCCCGTCGTTGGTGCTGTTAACCAGTTCCATACTCTTACTTGACCATTTCCATCCCCGGTGAAAAATAATCCACTCGGACCTGCTTGTATAACTCGAATCTCTTTCTTTGACATAATCTTGCCCCTCTCCATAAACCTAAAGAAACAACAACAAAAGTGTTATCTTAAATATCAAAATTATACTCATTGTCGTCCATGTGCAGGAACCCAGAAATAATTGTGGCCGTCAAATTATATATATACATTGCAGACAAACTAAATTTACTGGCCTAATGCTGAAAATAGGACCCGAAAGAGCAGTGCATGTTGCATTAGCGGCCACGGGAGGAGAATGTACCAGATTTTTCACAACTAGTGATAAGAACTTACGATGGCAAGTCGTATATGTGGACATCATTGGCATTAGTAGAGCACAGTAAAACCGGCTTTCCCCCTGAATCATACATGCCGCAGAGTGAGAGGATTCCCTGAAAAATAATCATCATCCAAAGAAAAATACAGTTAGAAACATCAATTAAAGGATTTAAAGGAGCAACACAGTGACAACCAGCTATGGGTGTTAAATTACATACCATGAAACAGTTAAAATGTAGAAGGCATGAGAGGTAATAAAAAAACTTCTAGCCACAAAAGCCACCACAGTAACCACATCAATTCCATGGATTTTGCCAATTCATTAACATTTCAAGGCTCAGTCAAGAAGTACTTATTCAAAAACAGATTCATATGGATCACTTCACAACAAAACATTAACCACCACCCCCTATATATATTAGCAGTGTCACATGCCTTGCGGTCCGGAATCGATTCATTGTATACGGATTCCGATTCGCAATTCGTTAGTTACTGATTTATTGTTCGTTCTGGGTTGTTTGATTCGATTTTTAGGTTCGGGATTCTTTTGTGGGTTTGTTAGTTTATTTTAATAAAATTAGTTTAATAATTATAAAATAAAGGCATACGTATAATTCATAAAATAGAAAAAAAATATATAACAAAAAATTTAATTTACTCAATATTTTAATTTAATATTAAATCCCTTGTTTGTATCCAATTAAACAAATAAACTTGAAAACTTAAACTCTTTGTCTATTTGAAGTCCCATTATAATGACCCATATGTCCTTTAAAATTTAAATTCCACTAAACAAATAAAAAAAACTAAGAGGTCACCCTCATTTTAAAATCTTAAAAGCTCGTACAGACATTTTTGATGGAAACTTCCACAAGGTGAGTTTATCTATCCTTCTTTTCCTTTTCTTTTTCTTTTTTTTTTCTTTTGCTCTTTGTTTTAATCTTATGTCTTCTAATTCTGGATCAACTATTTAACTGATTTGATTCGCACCATTCATGGCAATTGAAGCCGCGAACGGACCCCGGTTGGAGACAATTGAATCCAATCATGATTAGCCGGTTAAGTGGGTAGACACTGGATATTAGAATCCTCTGTACGTTTAAATTATATACAAAGGTTATTGTAAACATGCACTTCAGTAACGAAAATGATTATATTGCGTGGGGCTCTTTTAAGAACATATTGACACTCATTTGTCCCTGATTAACACAATGGAAACATGTTCCACCATAGATCTAGAAGTATACTGATGCTCTCATAAATAAAAAAGGGTATCTTAGACATTAGATTAAGAGAATATTATCAATAATAGGATATTAGTAAATTAATAGGAGATGTTTGAGATTTAAAGTTTGTTAGATTCTCTAGTTTGGTAGAGTTTAAGGGTGGTTTATACATAGGAAGGGTATGGGAGAATGTTGGGGCGATAATTTTTTATTATCGAGTTTAAACACTTAAGGACGGAACATGCCTTTTGAAAGCTTGTAATACCTTTTACATTCTGCCATTAATATCATTTCTCTTACCCTATTCGATCTTTTCTTGTTCTTTCGTATACATTCCGTACATGTTGTTGACCTATTTTACTCGGACTCAACATTTTGCTTCACGTACCCGTGTCTGATCCTTGATACTCGGACATTGGTATGATACTTAGACACTTCATTTTAAGCATAAAAGTAAATATTTAGACGTATCAGACACTTGGACACGTACCAGTATCCAACATCAGTACAGAGTCCAAATAATATAGTTCCTGACTATGGTCAACTCAAGTCATATCATTTGGTATCTAGGCACTCTGCTACCCGATGATTGGAGACATTGAAAGTAATGCAACTAAAAAGCGGGAGTTTGATGGAGGATGGCGGTTTGACAAAGCGATTTTCACCATTTGGATCATTGTGAAGCACAATACAATTAAAAATCGGTATTATACAACAAATTGGAGGAAAAGATTGACAAAATTACATGATACAACAAGATAAAGCAAAATTAGCACATATAAGCAAACAACCAATTTAAAACCACTCTTGATGAAATGAGAAAGAAGTTTTTGCAACATCTAATAGGTACGGGGAACATGGTTTGTCTCATCATAATCAAAGAAAGAAAGAAGAAGAAAAAGAAGAAGGAGGAGGAGGAGGAGGAGGAGGAGGAGAAGGAGAAGAAGGAGGAGAAGAAGAAGGAGAAGAAGAAGAAGATTGATTTGGCCGGACTCTGACGAGCATAAAGAGGAAGAGATTATTGCAATTTGCAAGGCAACCTAACAAAAAAAGGAGACCTCCCCCTTTGTAAGGGTGGGTTTGGAGGTGGGCCCAGGAGCTTGGAGGTCGAAAGACCTTCAGAGGTAGAGGATTACAATCACAATTTTCCCAATGATGTATTTTTTAATATCCTTGGTAGGAAGGGAGAAAAAATACGAACATTTGGGTTTTCCTCGGAGAATGAAGGTTTGAAGCCAAATCAGCATCTTGGCCCATACGTGTGCAAGTAAGTGGCATAACACCAAGACCAATTTATACTAACACGCTATTTTCTTCCTGATAATGATTACTCCCTCCTCCTGATATGATACATTTTTCTTATTAGTTTGTTCCACTAAATTTGTAACGTTTCCTTTATTTAAAATTATCCCACATTTTCTTACCTTTTCTTGTCCACATTTAATCTTTCCTTTCACTTAGTTTAAAGGCGCAAGACACGCTGAGACGCAAAGGGTCATGGACAATCTCACATGATTCGCCCACTTCACCGGCGAATCTCGATTGGATTTGATAGTCCCCCACCGAGGTTTGTTTGCGGCTCCAATCGCCATGAAAATAGAAAATAACAGAATAAAACAAAGATGTAAAATTTTAAGCAAATATTTATTCTGCCCCTTTATATTTTCTCTCATCGTAAACAAGATAAAATACTCTTCTGTCTCTTCATAAACAAAATACAATCCTTCTCCATCTTCCTTTCTTCAAAAAAGAGTATTAACTGTGTCTAATTGTTGTATATAAACATTTTCTCCCATTAAAAACCAAAAGTGCAAGAAGCGCAAGGCGGTTTTTCTAGAGCCACAATGCGAGGCACGCTTTTTTTACTAAATATCTTCATACCATCTATAAATTCAAAAGTTTGTCTTATTCTCCTCAATTTCAAACCAAAAGCTAAAAAAACATAAATTTGTAAATTTAGACCGTGCCAAAATTCGATACTATAACCTAGAAATTATGTTTTGCTACTCTACTAGGACAAGCAAACAATTGGAATTAGTTTCCCCATGACAGCTTTTCTTATGTATGTTACAGTCTCTTCTGCCGCAAGGCCAACAACCAAAAATAAAAAGGAAGGTTGTAGACTTGTATATATAAATTTCACTTATTGCAGTCATTATATTCTCCTTCCATGGCTGCATAAATACAACCATATTCAAAATCCACTTTGAATGGAAAGCACTCCTTCAATGCCTCATGGAATGTATGCCTCAATCCACTTGACCAAAATCCATAGCAAAAAACAAAAAAAAAAAAAAAAAAACAAAAAAAAACCCAGTTTACAAACCTAAGTAGCTTTTGTCAAAACCAAGTTGTAAGATAACTTCTAGCAGTCTCATAAAACTACCCACCTTATCCGCTCATCCTCATATATTATAAGCACAGAACAAACACTCCTTTATGCTTCATCTAGAAAGCTGCACTTAGGTAATTGTTGAATGAAGAGCATCCTTCAATGCCTTATAGGGTGCAAGTGCAAATGCAACGATAATAAGCATAGCACACTAATAAAGCCTCATGCCTTGCAAATCAGATTTGAGAATTTATGCATCTGATTGAGCTTTTCACCACTATAAAGCAAAATGAGCAGCTTTTGGAGGATAACACAAATAACATTTTGGGTGGAACTAAAAATACACATTCAACATATAGATCAAGCAACCTCTTTATAAGAGACATGACCAAGGAAAGAGCACACCAAAAAAACCACTAATTAGAACCAGTTGAACATATATACAGCTAAAACCAACTACAAGATACTTTGAACTATCTAACAATGTTCAAACGAAGAAGAAGCATGTGCACTTACCTGCTTTTCCGTATGCGTATAAGTCACTTCCAAGTTTCCACTTGGAGTAGCAGCCCACACCTGTAGAAATAACAATTTAGTTGCAGGATGTGTCAAAGAGAAGTAGATGAAATGTCAAAGTAATACCAACCTTTATCGTGTTGTCCAATGAAGCTGATAATAAAAATTGCTCCCAACATAGGACAGACATAACAACTTCGGTGTGCTCTTTCAATATTTGAATGCATTGTAATGTTTCAAGATTCCAGACCTGCAAAACACAGGAATAAGCACACAGCTGGACTGTAGGAGTAAACATTAACATCTACCAAAAGCAATGTAAAGCACCAAAACACACTAAAAAAAACGAAAACATAGATAACTAAAATAAGCATCATGAAATAACTTACTCTGATAGTATGATCCATCGAACCAGAATAAAGCCTATTAGCACCGACAAACATGGTAACAACAGCACTCGTATGCCCTGTAAGTGATGCAGCTGGTTCAAAGCAATTAGTAGTCGGATTGAATTTCCAAGCCAATATGGACCCATCCTAGAAAAAGGAATAAAACCTATCTTAAGATACAGAAATAATGATAAATTGACACATTAGAAGTCCCAAAAAGAAATTTTTACTCTTCCCTACAAAATTATCTTTCCAATTTGGTTTGGTACTAACAGAGATGAAGAGTTGTGATCATAGCAACAAAAACTAGGAAGTGTATAAGACGTAAAGAAACGGTAAAGAAAACTGTTGGGATGAATAGAGGACAAGGCATGATGTGAAGCAGAAACAAGATTAATAGACATTAATTAAATGGTGTCTTTGACACGAAAAGTGTAAAGGTACAAGATTAAACCAAGTGAAGTAACAATAACATACTAAGCATCTCCGTATCAAACATCCTGGAAATTAACGTACTTCTATCATACAATTTTTGCAATGTAAAAACTGAAAAGCTCCTATGATAACAAATGGAAAATTACTTAAGCAAGCCTTATGTATCTGTTTTAAATCTAAAATCAAAACAAAGTTATTTGTGTGCACTTTAATATAATTAGCCATCAACGCTAAAAATACAAATTTTTTAAAAATATAAATAAGAAATAATCATAAAGAGTAACCAATAAGCTCTGTTCATATTTTTTATATGGTAGACCAGCAATTTCATAACTATCTATTACAACAAAAAAATCATCAAAAGGCTAGTACAGAAAAATCAATAACCTGTGTGCCAGCAAAGAGCAGATCATTCCCCACCACTAGACCATAAACCTGTCCAACAGGACCACTCAGACTCAAATCAGTGACAGTCTCAATGTTCCACGCCTACAAATAAGAACGATCAAAACCTTGATGTGTTAGCTCATAAAGAAAATGCTCTGAAATTACATAATTTTCTCACAAAACATCTTCCATCCCACCTCACCTTGACCATATTAGGCAAGCCAATAAAAACCCAAGGCCCTTCACTGATCATGCAGCCAATTTCTCCGCCCACAGGAATAGTGCTGACACACTGTAATATAAACAACAACAATGCACAAATGAGTTTACCTACAGAAGAGCATTAACAAAAAAAGAATTAATTACAGATTTTATAGCCTTAAAATTAACTAAAAAGAAAAAGACAGAAGCATGGAGAACAACAAAACACACGGACAAAAGTAGTTGCCACGCCCAATGATATCTTCAACAGAAAATAGCTTCGCTTCACAATGCTAGAAAGTTTGCATACATTAGCCTTTGTTTTCTTTTCTTTTTTTATAAAGGAGGTGGTATTCATAAATGGAAGTCTCCATTATTATTTATCAACCACGGTTTAGAGCTCAATCTGGTCCATTGCAACTACCCAACTAACTTTCACCAGCGGATAAATGGCGAATCTCCAACTAATGCGCTTCTCATCATCATCATCATCATCATCATACCCAATATATCCAACTCTACTTTTAAGACCAAAAATCACACCACATTTCAACCTCCCATGAACAAACATCATTTTGTAATACAGTTTACAACATAAAATTCTCTCTCACTCCATGCTAACCACATGTATATGTTGACCATGAAATTATAGAATAAATTCCCATATAATTAAATAGTTGTCTAATCCTCTCTCTGAAAATAGAAAATAGAATCGTCTCTCTAAAAATAGAAAATAGAACTGTTTAAGGCCATGCACATACAAAGAAATTTACTCATGTTGTCAATTGTTCATTAAGTTGTTACTCGCAACTCATCAATCAATTTTTTAGTTAACACATTATTATCATGTATATATATTTAAAGCAACAATTACATGCGACATTATTGATTATTTACATTACCCCATTAAAATAGTGATTCCCAACCTAGGTAAGCGAAGGGGGTCATATATACATACTCATTTCCTTGTAAAAATGACGAGTTTGGTTAAAGAACTGACCAATGGTCATAGCATACTCCATAAGTTAGCTTGGTTCACAGAGAAAGTAAATTCCTATGAAAACTCTTCAAAATTATTTGCTTTGTTAAATTCTAAGAATTTAAAGAATTCTTTGCTTGATACTAAGATATTTTTAATTTTCTGAGAATAAAAAATAATGAAGGGGTAGATATGATACATAAATTGGTGTAGGGTGTGGGATGTTAGGCTTATTTGGAATCTATAATTCCTTTTTCAACGATTTTGATCAACAAACAAAACACCTAATGCCACCTTCCTAGATATTAAAAATCCAAATGGAATTTGTGTGCAAAGAAACAAAGAGAATGATAACTAAACAAATTTGGCATAGAATGAAAACAAACTTTTTGATTTGAGTCCAAGAGTAACTTCAGCTATTCATAAGCTATGGCTCAATAGGGAACAATCCTCCAATAGTTTAAAAAATAATTCAGGTAAACTTGAATAGAAACAAACCTGTCCTGATGAACAATCCCAGATCTTGACATGCTCATCCTGACTCCCAGAGTAAAGTTTATCTCCTGATGGCAAAGTGATCCCAGTCACAACCTGACTCCAAAACAAGAGAAAAATGTTTCGAATTCAAATAATGAAAGTAGCACAATTGTAAAAAGTACCACAAACTCTCGGTCATCCCATTAACAACCAAAAAGACATTAAATAGCACCAATCAATCAAATAAAACTCAATTAATAAACATCAAACTAAACACCAAAAACAAAAATATACCTTCTGATGCCCTTCAAGAGTAGTCAAAAGAGAAAACGAATCACCAATAGACCAAGAATGTAAGTATTTACAATTATCACCATAGGTACAATTCCCTTGAATCCAGTAATTACAAACTCTTTCCATCTTATTAACCGGACCACCACCACTGCTGCCACCAACTCTACCCCATGTATTATTAAAATTAGGGTTCTTACGCGATGAAAACCCATCATTTCTCCCACCACTTCCCAACCCACCATGAGTACGTTTCGAAGCACCTCCATTGTAAGATGAAGTAGAAGGATGAGTTGACTGAGGAAGAGGAGGAGGAGGAAGTTCTCTATGAAGAAACGCACAAGGACTTCGTGTGCATCTTCCAGCTTGCCAATGAAAACAAACTTTTTGATTATGATTTTGATTATTTGATTGCGGTTGGCGAGTTCCGAGTCGATTGAAGACGCGTTTATTGTTGCCGTTTGATTCAATATCCATGGTTCAAAAATTAATGATGATCGACTTGAATTTATTAGGGTTTTGATTGATTGGGAATAATTAAGAGAAATGAAGAAAAAATAAAGGACGGAGAAATTAGGGTTTTGTTGGAATTTGGGGATTTGGGGATTTAGAAAGCGAATTCAGGAAGTGGTTTTAGCATTTTCGGGGTACTTGTAAGTGGTAGCTGCGGCAGCAGCAGGCACGCGATTCGCCTGTGTGGAATCCAAAACCGTGAAATTAGACATGTCAAAATACAAAATCCTCGGTTGATTAAACAAAAAACAGATAAAATATATAGATATATTTCGATATAATTTCTAATATTTGTTTATATCATTTTTTGTAAAACAAATATTTAGATTATTAATTAATTTCAGTCATTGAATTGTATTGTTTTAACCAATCTATAGATTTCTTAAGAAGACAAACATGATTGAGATGATTTTTAAGGGGAAAAGTATTACTGATTTGCTATAAATAATACTCCCTCCGTTCTTTTTTTATTGTCCACATTACTATAACGGGTAGTTTCATTAGTTTGTCCCATTTCCTAAAATGGAAACTTTTGATACCCTTTTTCACACTCTCTCTCTTCTAATTAACCTTATTCTTCGAATCTCCTGCCTCGCTGAAAACGCCTCATAATTGCCCCCTCTCTTTTTTTGCGTTTCTCTCTCATTTCTCAGTAACTCCCTCTCTCTCTTCTGAACCTCCATTTTCGTTTCATTGTTCAAGCTTTGCCCCCTGTTTTACCTTATTTTCGGTTCATTTTTTTTTTACTAAAATATAGATCGTATTTTTCTCTACAATTTGAGGTAAGTTTTGTGATTTTTGGTGGTTGGCTTGAAAAACGTCCCCTGTTCTTGAGCATTGTTTGACGTTTTTTCTGGGTTTTATTAATGGATAAGAAACCCTCTTCAAATTCCTCATCAATTCCTAGTCATTTGTATAATGGTCTTTGTGAATATGGTGAGTTGTGTTCTTGTTCCATCCATGGCTTGTCACACTCTTACTCAAATGAGATACTAAGATGGTCCAACAAAGAACTTGAGGCTTATCACAAAGTTCTTGAAGATGATGCTTGCTCGAAATTGCGTGGTGATCCACCGGTGAAAATAAAGTTTGTGTTTGATTCTCCATCTAAAACGCCTCCTCAAACTCCTCCTGTTGAAGATGATGATGTTAAGGTTGTTCCTGACACTCCTGAAGAAGTAATTTCTGCTAGGGCAAAACAAAACCCTAAAAAACCCCGTCGTTGAATGTAAGACCCATTTGTTTAAGTTTATGTTAAATTTCGTTTTATGTAGTTGAGACTAAAAGAAAATTTGGGATTTAGGTTGTAATTGCAAATTTTGGGTGCCTTCTGGATTTGTTTGTTGCTGGAAATATTTTTGGTATTTTGATGATTCATGTTTGTTTGTTTTGATGATGATGATCTGTGATTTAGGGTTTTGTTCATGTTTGTTGCTGGAATTTTCATGTTTTGATTTAGGGTTTTGTTCATGTTTGTTGCTGGAATTTTCGTTACTTCCCTTGACCTTAAGAATTTCATTCAAGTGATGTTGCAATGAAATCCAGACATTTGTCAATGTCTTTGGATGAAGTTCATCATACGCTTCTTCGACGGCACCAATCAACTCCGTCATATTCTTAGGCATCTTCTTGTGCATCAATGATTGAATGCTTCTAAAAAATCCCAAGTCCAATATGTTACAATCTGGACTATTGGGTGGTTGTTGTGTTAATATGAATGTAAGCCCTCTTTGTACGTTGTGTTGTTGCCAAACCGGATCGTCGTTTGTTATGTGGACTCTAGCGTTGTCTTGTTGAATGAATATGACCGATGGACTTTCTCTTGGCCACTTTCTAAGTATGGCCGGAATGAGATTTTGTATGAGCATGTTTCTATATACCTCTTGTGTGACGGATTCGGTTGGCTTGATTTCTATCGATCCCCTTGGCTTATTTTTTGAATCCCTTTGGGCTGCCACCCTATTAATGAAGGGAAAAATCCCAATTTTACCATCAAAAATGCATTGCCCATGTGTGTTCCATCTAGGCCTAGCAACTGCCCCTAAGAACATTGCCTTCGGTATGAACTTGGATGATTTTGCTGCCCTATACGGGATCTTTTCTTTGTGTGCAAGGTAAACTCTTTGAGTTTTTTTGGTTAGGTAGAACCACTTTTCATCAATGTGAATAAAATCAAACATACCCTTGTAGATTAGATGCCTTTGAATGCTATCCTCTTGTATAAGACTCAATATCCACTCCACCCTTCTAACCTTATTGGCATCGGTTAGACAAGGGTGAAGAGGATTTGAATGTGCTTTGATTTCTCCTCTCTTGATTAGCCTCCAAACGATCGATGGTGCCAAGTTTAAACATTGTGCCACATCCCTTATACATGTTCGTTCCCCATCGGTCTTGACTCAAGAACGGTTGGAGGCACAACAACACGTTTTCTTCCACAATTCTTGAATTTAGACTCCACCATGTATGGTTTGTTTGATTCTTTTGATTGCATTGCCCTATGCCATAAGCGCCTTATGGTCCTATGATGATAACCATATTTTTGACTGATGATTTGGAATGTTCCATGAGGTGATTTGTCGTTTGTGTGCAATGAAAGCAACTCTTGAAAAATAAGATGTCGCATTTCATCGGTAAGCCTTGGATTATGGTGCGCTTCTTGTTCCCCCTGTTGCTCAACAATATGTGGTGGTTCTTGCTCGGATTCTGAGCTTGATTGAGGATCATATTGACTTGATCCGAAGTACCATGCCCCCTCGATATCGTCTTCACTTCCTGAGGCCATTACTTAGCCAATGATGCTTATTTTTTTTGGGTGAAGCTACTGATTTTGTATGGGTGAAGTTACTGATTTGTTGCTACTGTGAAGCTACTGGTTTTTTGGGTGAAGTTACTGATCTGATATATTGCAAAGGCTGTGAGCTCCATTTCTGTGAAGCTGCTGTCAATATAGATTGAAGAATTTGGAAAGTCATTTTGTTATCCATTTTTGGTTCTTAATCATCATGCTAATTTAAGAATGTAATCCATGTATAGTGAAATTAGCCAATGGAAGACTGTGTGTAATTTTAAGTACTCAATACTTTTCCCTCCAATTTTTTAATTACCCTCCTAAACTTTCCAAAAAAGGAAAGGAATTTGTAACCAAAAATAGAAATCTGTTTTTGGCTCTCATATGGCTGCTGTACGGTTTTCTTTCTATTAATGACAATCATTATTTTTGGTTTTTTGTTTTACTTTATCTTTAATTAATTTATATTTTCTCTCTCATAATACCAATACAATCATTAAATCATTCTACTATTCTAATAAAATATTACCCTCAATCAACAAAGATTCCCACTATCTTAATATGTGTGAAATCCTCAAATAGGACACACATATAAGAACGGAGGGAGTATCATCTACTAAAATAATTCTACATTGGTCGAGGCTCTCTAAAGATGACACTTGTCATTTTCCAACACTTTTATTAATATGTATGATATGATATGATTGGTCGAGGCTCTCTAAAGATGACACTTGTCATTTTCCAGTACTTTTATTAATATGTATATGATAATGCATCTTGCATCATTCTATCATACAATCATACAATACTATAAAATTGATGGAAAATTTCAAGTGTCATCTTCTAGGGAGGCTTGACAAATGTAATTATTTTAGTGGATAATAGTTGTTTTGCATGACAATATTTACGTAATTTAGAATTTGATTATTTTTAAAATTGGAGCTAAATAAGTATAATATGGAGTATAATTTATTATAGAAAATCTATATAAATTACCTAAAATTTGATATATTTAATTGAACGAAAAACTGATGTATTCAATAAATAATTTTTAAAAATCATTATTTAAAAAGTCATGTATTCGATAAATTTAATCATGATAATATATACTTGCATTATTCTTTAAAGTTATATTTTTATATATTTTATACTAATAAATTCGTGCGTTGCACGAGTTTCAATACTAGTATACTAAAATAAAGACCACCTACTGACACATGTCAGCCTCTGGTAAAGAAATTTTTCGCTCAAATTAGCTTCTCACATACAATTTCTTATAACTTTATTATAGCTTTTAAGACTAGATTACTATACATAAATGCATGCTATTGCAATTCTATATGACTATTTATTTTGCCTATTTAAGATTAAGGAGATATATATCTTTATACCAATTGGAATAATATATGCGATTTTACTAAAATTGAAAACAAAGTTTCTTCCCTTTATATGTGTTAAAATATTATATGTGATTTTAGTAAAATTGAAAATAAATTTTCTATTTAAGATTTATCTTCTATACTTTAATACCAATTACTGCGATATTTTCTATCTCTAAATTGAGCATGCCTCTTTATTTATACTATATATTATTAGTTATCATTCTATATATTAAAATATTTACTAAATGAGTTTGATAAAGAACTTGATTGAGTAAATGGCTAATTGCAAAAATATTTGTCTTCTATTGCGAAGCAAAGACAAAAAGAGGTCAAACAAAAATAAATAAACTTTTTATTATTAAATAGAAAAGTTTGATATTAATAATCCAACATTTCACTCATTTGCTGTGAATAATTCCACCACCTATGGATTATTTTTTAATAATCCAACCTTTCCCCTTTGTTTGCTGTCAGCATATTAATAGGGTATGCTGATAGCAAACTAAGGGCAAATATTGGATTATTAAAAAATAAAAGATGCTGCTAGCAAACTAAAGGCAATGGTTGGATTATTAAAAAATAATCTAAAGGTGAGATTATTCACAACGGATGGATGAAAGGTTTGATTATTAATATCAATTTTTCCGATTAAAAATAAAATGGGTAGCTCAAAGGCTTGAGTTAATCAAATGAGGTGAGCAGCAAAGTGAAGGTGTATAAAATGTCGCCATTTAAAAGATTACTAGGATTATACTCGTGCAATGCACGTTGTAGGTTTACTTTTAGTTTTATAAACTGTTTTGGCTAATAACATGTAGGTCCTGTTACAAAATTCAACAAAATCCTCATATGAAATCTTTCACCATTGCATGATAAGGCATGATAATTCTTATAAAGCTAAAAACAACATTATTAATATTAATATGAATATGAATTTGTAGAGTCTATGTCAATAAAACCACTTTAAATAAAACTCTTCATTGACAATTTAGATTGCATTAGGGAAGATAAAGAGATGAGTTCCAAAACAACAATCTAACACTATTAGAGTAACATTTGGCAAAGTGGTTTTAAAATAGTGACACTTGTCACAATTGTTTCTGAATTAGTATACTTACTAGTATTATACCCGTGCTATGCACGGATTGATAATACTTTTTCTAATAATGTTAGCAGTAATATTGATGTGTTATGGATAGAAATAGAAATTAAATTAGAATTGTTGTAAGAATAAAAACAGTTTATTGCAGATTAACAATTGTGAGACATGTAGTTTGACGTAGAAGTTTAACCTTAAATATGTGAAAAGACTTCTTTGTAAACGACATTTTTGGTTTGATTTGTTGGGTTCTTGTCTTTGTCACATATTAAAATCTTTAATCCACTTCTGCTTGTTACTCTTGAGACAGCTACATATAATTGACCATGGCTAAATACAGGTTTTGGTAGATATATTCCTACATGTGCCAAAGATTGTCCCTGACTTTTATTTATTGTCAAAGCGAAACATGGTGTAATAGGGAGTTGTCGTCTTTGTAATTAAACCGGTAGTTTTGATGAATCAGAAGGGGTTAGAGTAATGCGTGGAATTAACACTTTACTTCCTTTGTTGCAACCGGTTAGTATTGTAGCCTCGATTACATGATCTCCTAAATGGTTGACGACTAACCTTGTACCATTGCACAATCCCGTAGAAGGATCAATGTTCCTTAGCAACATTATGGGAGTGCCTTTTTTCAAGGTAAGTTGGTGATTTGGTAGTCCAGAACACTCGATAGTGTTGAGGAACTCCACTGAAAATGTGTCATTGTTTATGGTGGCATACCCATCTGATTTGCTAATTGCATTTGAGCTTAAATAAACCTTTGCATCTCCGGGGAGCATTGATAACACAAAATCGTTTACTTATGTCACAATTTCATTTGTAGGTGCCAAAACAGCCCTGTCTTCGAAAAAGTTTGCAAGAGACATATTTTGGAGTAAATTCGGATAAGTACTGTCCACTATTGCTGCGATTGGATCAATGTTGTCCTTAATTAGGAGGTCATCTAGAATTTCAATTGTGACTTCTCCGTCGTTTGGACCTCCTATTGAGCCATCTCCAATTTTGAGAATCCAGTTTGCGAATTCATGCTTTTCTAAATCGTTGTGCAACCCATTTTCAAGCCTCATGTTTTTTGTTAAGTAGAATACTTTACATGAATGCTATAAACTTGAAGAGTTTATCGCTGCGTGAACAATATCTTGTCGTGTTCCCTTTGGAATTACTAGTAAAATTTGTCTAAAATCACCACCAAACACAACCACCTTTCCTGCAAATGGTAAAGTTGAAGGGAGTCCATCATCTCCACGGAGTGCGTCTCTCATACTCCTATCAACGGCCTCAAAGCAAAATTTGCTCACTTCAAGTTCTTCATCTTCTGATGAAGAGAATGAACTAATAGATAATATGGTTGATTATGCCTTTCAATACACTATTCCTCCTATTGTTTCAACACTACAACCAAGGGTGAGAACCAACAAAAAATGTCAAATTCAAAAAGATCAATCAAAAGGTCATTCCCAACTATTTATTAACTATTTTTGCTGAAAATCTCATATTCTGCTCGATTGTTTCGACGCAGGTTGAGGATGAGGAAACATGTACTTGTACGGATAATGAAAGCTATCTCCAACAACGATCCATGGTTCACTACCAACATTGATGCAACTGGTAAAAAAGGTTTAAGTGTTTACAAAAGTATACTGTAGCTCTTCGTATGCTAGCGCATACGGGGTTGCTACTGATCAAGCTGATGAGTATCTCCGAATTAGCGAAAGCACAGCATGAAAAGCATTCACTCATTTCACAAAGGGAATAATCAACCAATTTGGGCAACATTATTTGAGAAAACCAACACCACAAGATTTGACGAGATTATTGGCCTTTAGTAGGGGTGCTCATAATAACCCGATCTGAAAATTCCGACCCGAATTATCCGGTACCTGGTTTCTAAAACTGGATAATTTACCCGGTTTTCGCAAATCGGATAATCCGGTCGGGTACCCGGTTTTAAAACCGAATACCGAATCCGGATCCGGGTCACGAATTTTTGAAAACCGGGTATTCGGTATCCGGTTTTCTTTAATTTTGTTTTATACTTTTTTTCGTAAATAAAATGATCATGATATCTCTTAAGCTAACCTTGGATTGAATATTTTTGAAGAGTTAGTATTTGAATTTTATAATTGCACTTACTTAAACCCATAAACAATAATATTATTCTCTCATTTTCTTAATTAATCTTTTATGACTAATTAAGTTAAAGATTTTTAGAGAGTTTGTATTTGAATTTTATATAAAAAATTATTTTTTAGTGAAAATAGAGATAAACAAACGTATGGTTGAACGACAAAACGGAAAAAAAATATAAAAAATAAAAAAACATTCTAATAAAATCGTATATCCGGTTTTCTACCCGGTTTAAACCGAGTCGGAACCGGATCGCAATTTTAGGTACCCGAAAAAGCGGGTACCCGGATTTCCGGATCCAGGTCGACCCGGTACCCGATTTTGAACACCTCTAGCCTTTAGTGAAGAACGAGGATTCCCTGGCATGATTGGTAGTGTTGATTGCATGCATTGGGAGTGGAAGAATTTCCCAGCAGCATGGAAAGGACAATATAAAGGCCGAGCTGGTGTTGCAACATTAATTCTTGAAGCAGTAGCTGATCATGACTTATGGATATGACATGACTTTTTTGGGATGCTAGATTCATATAATGATCTCAACGTGATATATCGATAACCTCTTTTAGTTGGTTTATTTGAAGGAAGGGCACCATCTGTCAATTTCATGGTGAATGAAAATCAATACGGTAAGGCTTACTATCTCACTAATGGCATTTATTCTAAATGGGCTACTTTTATTAAGTCTAATACTGAACCACAAACATCAAAGGCAAGGTTATTTGCCCAACATCAAGAAGCAACAAGAAAGGATGTGGAAAGAGCATTTGGGGTGTTGCAAGCTCGATTTGCAATAATTAGAAAGCCCTCGCTTGCTTGGGATGAAGAAAAACTCTCTGATATAATTACTTCTATTAAAATTATGCATAATATGATAGTGGAAGATTAAACAGATACATATACACACTATGCTAATGGTAGAGAGTTCTTAGGATATTGCCCACAAGGTCAATCAGAAGGTACAAGTGGATTAAATGATGAGTTTGAGTATTACACAGATAGAATTGTTGATATCAACTGATACTAGGCAAATAAGGATGTTGTTGAAGATCGACAAACACATTTATCCTTAAAAGATGACTTGGTTGAAAATATCTGGCAAAAGTTTGTAAGGAATCGCAATTAATGAATCATTTAAAATTTTAGTTTTTTAATTTGTATATTAAATTTTTTGTATGCGCATTGTAATCCGTATTTGAATTTTACGAATTTTTCTGAATTATTATTAATGTCTACATTTATATTTATTAAAAAAATATTAGTTTTGTTAAAAGAATAATTTTTTGAAATTAATAAAAAAGTAGATCTATTTATTCAAATAAAAAATTATATTACTTTGTACATGAAAATATTATTATAAAAAAATAAAGATAAATGTTAGAAAAATTAAGGGAGAAAAAGTATTGTGGGGTAGATAAAAAGTAAGAAAGAGAGGATGATGACCTTTTAAAAGAGGTCATTGTTAATAAAATTAGGTTGAAAGATAAACTTTTTGGAGAGAGAAATAATGGCATGACCTTTTTATTAGATCATCATCATCTAAATGCAACAAAGGAATGACATATTTTGTATTAAAGCATCCCTAAACTGTTGGCCCAAATAAGATTTTAAATTAGACTATTTTGCAATTTCATTGCAAGTTCTTGAGATTCTATCTAAATATTTATACATCATCTACTATTAACTCATTGCTAATTTTTTGTTAAATAGACGTACTTTTTACACATATATAATGGTAAAAAAATATAGATAGAATAGAAAAATGACACACAAATCGGTTCATGAGCACACAAGCAGAGATAAGTACTCGACCTAACTTATATTAGTGTTCTAATCACCCATAAATTATAAAGTGTGTGTTGGATATGTGATTTGATTTGTATTAAACTAGATTGATGACAAGATTTCCTATTCTTATTAAGATTGTTGTTTGCTTTCTACTCATGTTAGGATTATCTTCCTTTAGGAATAGAAATCTCTTTGTATGGTGATTATGCTTAAAAAAATCCAACCCGATTGACTCGACCCACTGACCTGCCAACCCACATCTTAAATGGTGGGTCCAAAAATAGACAAAATTTATAAATTACGGGTCAGTTACCTGATAACCACTCTTAGCATCGTTAACTAAGAACTAAGTTATGTAAACAATACTACCTCCAATTCACTACTAATGTCTCATTTGCTTTATGCTCTCTATCCAATGCAGTTATTCAATCCTTAATAATATCTTTAATTGTCCATAATTAAAAATTATGAAAAGTTGATATGAATAATCCTTGCATTGAGATGAATTAAATATGATCCCACATTGACTATGTCTTAACTTCTAGATTAATAATAAAATACAAATTAAGAGTAAGAGATGAATAGTGTCCAAAAAGCAAATGAGACGTTAGTGCTAAATTGGAGGGAGTATTTATAAATACCCTAATACTAGGGTTCTCTATAATAACCCAATCTGAAAATTCGAGGTATCCGGTTTCGAAAATTGGATAATTTACCTAGTTTTTACAAATCAGATAATCCGGATCGGGTACCTGATTTTAAAACCGGATATCGGATTCGGATCCGGTTCACAATTTTTTTGTAACACCCCGATATTTTTCCGATATATTTAATTATTTACTAGTAATATTATTTTATATAAATATTTTTTTATTTTTTTATTTTGGGCTTGACCATGAACTTTCAATCATTTTTAACAATTTAGATTATTTCGGTCTCAAACTTTTAACCCATTTTCTTATTTCAAAAATTAAAAAAAAAAAATAAAATGAGAAGGAAAAGTGGAGTGATGGCCGACCCTTAGGTGGTCTCTTGGCATGGGTGTAACTCCCATTTTGGGAGTTGAAAGATCACATAATAATCTTAGAATTATTCCTTCATTATTCTCCTTAATCACTTCATCATTTTCTATTTTTCCTTTGCTAAAAACTCAAGAGAAAACCATCTCAAAAATTGACCCTTCACACGCCTACTTCTCCAATTTCACTCATCAATTTGGTGTTCTTTTTTTGCAATTGTAAGTGTAAATTCTTTATTATTTTTATTATAAAGTTTTAATTTAAATTTTATGATTTGTTGCATGTGTTAATTTATAATCTATGGTTATTTTCATGATTTAAAAGTAAAGGTATGAATTGTGGTGTATTTCTTTATCAAATTTGGTGTAGGGTGTTTTTAGGGTTTTGTGGTGTAAGAATATGTGAAGGATAAGATTTGTTTTATGATGAATGATTTTTAAAGAAAATATATATATTATAATGTTCATAGAAAAATGTATGTATATGGTGTAAGGAATTATTTTTATTGTTAATATGAGAATTTTATAATGTGTTAGAGAAGAATTTAAGAGAAAAAAAATGTGTTCTTGCAAAAAGAATTATTTTTGAATCATGGAATTTATTTTAATATGTGGTCATGGAATTAAGGTTTTGGTAATGTGGATTTAATAAGGAATTTAAGTATTGGAATTTGTGGGTATTTTTAATTGCAAGTGACAAATCCCTTAGGTTAAGAAAAGTGATAAAAAAGGGTATTTTGGAGCATTTTGGCTTTAAAAATAGGTTAAAAATACTTATACTATATTATAAATCATGAAAATTGGTACCTGGGGGTTTTGACGCCTTCCGGACGCAACAGTGAAGTCATAATTTTAGTTTGACAGTGTTATCCTGCGTTTCTGGACAGAATGTGTATGCTGAATTTTTTGTGTATTTGCTATGTTGTTGTAATGTGTATGGATGATCATGATGTGTGTGGTATAGTGGTTTAGTGTTAGTTGTATGTACGTGTTGTGATTGTGGCTTGAGGAAATGTGAATGTGTGCTTATTCCCTCGTACGATTGAACTTTGTAGGGAGTTGATTCGTGACAGGGAATTGATTTGTGCACTTGAGATTTGATTTGTCTTATCTAAGGTACGTACAGGCAGTGAAGTTTTGCATAATGTGACATGTTACTATAATAAATAAAGTAAAGTACAGATATGTAATACGAATGATGTTATGCTTTCCGAATAAAGAATTTCAATACATTATTTTGATAAGCAGAGGTAGTATGACCTCACTAACTTTAAAGTGGACGTAGTATGACGTTAATTGGTGGAAAGAATTACTCGCGATATATGGGGGCATTATGAGCCATCGCGGGGGTATGCATACTTAACCATAGGCACCGAAGTAAGGCGAGTGTCTATGGTAGAGACTTGCTTAGGGGTTAGCTCCCCCTAATATATTGTCTCACTTATGGAGATTGGAGTTGAACCGGCAGTATGGCTGAAAAAGTACAGTAGTATGGCTGATTAACATTTTTCAAGACAGTTATAATTTATTAGCGTGATCGAATCTTATTTCGGTAATTGATAGTAGTTAAATCTTCTTTTGTTGTATTTAATTAAATGATATGCGGCGTTTTGCTGACGTGTACTTTTTGGTCTTAACGATCCTGCGATGATGTTGTTTACTTTTGGGGTAAATGACTAGCAGTAAGTTAAGTGCAGGTCTGGGAAGTGAGGATTGTCATTTGGAGAAATAAACCATTAGGGTAAAGAAGTCATGATATGAACCTTTTATTTTGTCGTAAGAATATTTGGTTTTTAAAGAGGCGTTTACGTTCTCGAGTTGTAATAAGTAGACTTTGACTTTACTATCTTATCCGTTTTAAACTGCCTTTCTAACATCCTGGGTTGACTCGGACTATATTTAGCTTCTTTAAAAAGTCGTCTTCTCTTTTAAAACGATCCGAGTTTTTCTGGGATGTTACATTTTTTAAAACCGGGTATCCGGTATTCGATTTTATTTAATTATTAATTTTTTTCCTTTTTTTCGTTAATAAAATGATCATGATATCTCTTAAGCTAACCTTGGATTGAATATTTTTTGAGAGTTAGTATTTGAATTTTATAATTGTTCTTACTTAAACTAATGAACTATAATATTATTCTTTCTTTTCCGTAATTAATCTTTTATGACTAATTAAGTTAAACATTTTTAGAGAGTTTGTATTTGAATTTTATATAAAAAAATCTTTAAGTAAAATAGATATAAACAAACGTATGGTTGAACGGCAAAAAGACAAAAAAAAAAAAAACATTTTAATAAAACTGGGTATCCGGATCCGACCCAGATTAAACCGGGTATCCGGATTCCGAATAGCGGGTTTGATCTGGGTTGGAATCGGATCGCACTTTTAGGTATCCGAGAAATCGGATACCCGGATTTCTTGATTAGGGTCGACCCGGTATCCGATACTGAACACCCCTACCTAATACAACTACGACTAGTGTAGTGGTAAGTTGGGGGTCGAACTACAAAGGCAAGCCTTACAACTGACTTGACGTTGGGAGGTTATATAGGCAAAAGGTGTTTTAAACTAGACTACTACTCTACTCGATATAATAACAAAACAAGAGTAAAAACGATGATAAGAAATGAAAGACAAACAAGGATGGATGAGAGTAAGTTTGTGACCCTATAAATCACATGAACAACCTATAATCGCCCTATGTCTCATAAACAGTGGCAAAACAAGATTCACATCAAATATTAATCAACTAGTCATCGACAATCTCAAACTCTAACCCAACACATAAAGAACAAGACCAATCCTAGGGTTTCACCAAATCAAAACTCCTAAGAAAACTACTCATCCATACTAAAACTAAATAGGGCAAAGTAAATAAACAAAAGCATGATTAAAGGCATAAAAACTAAAGAGAAACCAACAATAGACAATAAAGAAAGCAATAAATGATAACAATAGCAATATTAAAGAACATGGAAAGCAATAAATGTAAACTAATGCAATAACTACTCTATCAAGTGCAATGAAAGCAAGGAAAACATAAAATGAAGATATTGAATGACATTAAGCAATAAAGAGAAATGAAACTTACTATAACCAAATGTTTGAAAGAAAGAATGCTCGAATCTAAAATACAATGCTTGAAAAGCAAAGGAAAGCATAAAATCTACACTAGGGCATAAATGAAAGGGAAGCAAGTAAAGAGTTGATGTTCTAAGTTGACGGAATGAAATCTCAAAATAGGCATAGGGTTTATGTACAGAAACTGGGATATTTATAGGCTAGAAACATAAGGGAAAGAAAGCCCTAAAATAGCACACGAAATAAGGCTTGCGAAGAAAACAAAACGCGCAGTCTGTAGCCTTCATCGATCGAATAAGGACAAGATTCAAATGAATGGAGGTCCATTCAGGATTTCTAGCAATTAAGAGCATCAATCTTGGTCTTCAGAGTTCCATTTGCCCGAATCATCTTCTCATTCGCACGAGCCTTGCCCCATTCGCCTGAACGAGGAACCATTCACCATTTACAGAGACTTTGGTACAAGGGTCTGTGTGTTGCTCTTCCTATCCGACAGAATGGGTCTTTGATTCGGTTGAATCTGGCCTTAGTCATGCTTTACATCTTCTTCGAAGCATCTAATGGTCTCCAAACTTTACGGGGCTTACAAAGATGACTTGGAATGTGTGGAAAGGCTTCGATATGCGTGTCTAATCCTCAATAATAGTGTCTAAGCCTCGAACATGCCGCTCTTGACCTTGAAATCTCCGAAAAACACATGAAATGACCTTAAAACACCTCGAAAACAAGAACAAGGTAAGATCATGCATAATGTGTATAAAATCAATCTAAAACTGCAAGATTTGACTCTACAATGGGGTTGTAACGTGCTCTAAAACGAGCACATCAGTACTCTGCCTTAATTGGGCCGGGTCATGGGTTGCAAGCTAATTTACAAATGGGTACCCGTTCAACCGTCTATTGAACTGTCTATTATTGTCTGTAAAGGGAAAATGAAAACACTACTAGGCTCAAATACAAACTGCTACAAAACCTTTTCCTCTTTATCTTACTCTTCTTCCCAAATTCTTCATTTTTTCATTTAATTTCTTATTTTTTTTCAATTTTTAATCTCACCTTCACAACTCATTTCAAATAAATAGTAGTCAGTACTCCTCAAGGTTTTCAAGATTTGCTTCTAATTTTTGTTGTTCGTGGATTTGTTTTTTCTTTTTTTTTTTCGTTCTTTGTTTTGAATATTCTGATTATAAGAGTAAGTGCATATTTTTCTTCGTATTGGCTGATTTTGATCTTAGTTTTTCATTCTCATTGTTCTAGGTAATTTCAATTTTAGGTAATTTCAATTTTTTTCAGTTTTGTGTTTTTTTATATTTGAGTTTTTTCAGTTTTAGGTTTGAGAGTAATTTATGTAGTTTCTTGTTTAGTGTTGAGAAATTAGATTACCGAGAACTAGAAATTTGTTTGACTATTTTTTAGGAAACAGATAACCCAAGATAATAACAAGGATTTTTGAAGACACTACCTTCAAACTTTGAGGAAGAATTTGAACCTAAAATTTTATTTTGTTGAATGCTGATAAATGATGACTTCAAGTCAATGATAAATGATGAATTATTTATTTTTGCCATTTGAAAAAAAAATTGCCAAAATATTCTGCACAACACGTAATAATTTCTACCACAAAAAATGATACAAATAAAAACGGGTATACGGTATCTCAACTTGATTTATACTGGTATTCTATATCCGAATACCCTGATAAATTAGGCTAAGATACGATTGTCTAATTAGATACCAGACTAACCAAAAACCTGGATTTTTGGGTACCCGAAATGCCGAGTACGCGGTTATGAACACCCCTAATGATGATTTCTATATTAAGAGTGCTTAGCCTATGTTTTTTTTATTCGTTAGAGTTAGAAAACATTTAGAGAGTCATTCTTAACAGTTTTGGGTTACCTAAATTACTCTTTGTCAATATTATATTCGTTCTCGATATGATGGTGTTTAGTTGACGTATCTATCACATCGATAGTGAACCACAAATTTTTTATGTTTTTTATCTTTTGCATTGTTGAAAGTTGTTCGGTTATTCATCTCTTAATTTTTGATCCTAGCCATGCTTCCGCTATTTGTAGAACAATTAGCATTAGTAGCTTAAGGTTTTTTTTAGCGTTTTTCTTTATAATTTGTTTTAGAGAAAATAATGATAGTAGAATTAATAAAATTCATTGGTAAGAATAGTTTTGGGCTATGACAGATAATGATGAAGCAGTTTAGTTAGAATCCATTGATTTCAATGTTATATATTCTTGTGATAATGTTGTTGAGTAATTTGTTACTCCCTTCGTTTCTGAATGTTCTTCCCGTTTAGAATATTCTGTTTTGGAGAGAGAAATTTGATTAAGATTTTTAAGACATATATCGATGATAAAATATATCCATGTGAGATCTCGTTAGATTCGTCTTAATGTATACTTTTTTATTATATATTTTTTATAATTTTTTATAATGCGTATTTAGAGTTATTAAGGCTCAAAAGTTACTTTGAAAAGTGTGCAAAAAGTAAATGGGAAGAACATTTGAAAACGGGGGGAGTATTAGGCAACGAAACATTGACTCTTTAGGCAGTAAAAATAGTACTTCACTAGGTGATTGCGCTTGCTAAACACGGGTTATTTAATATTTTATTATATTTAACATATATAATTTTACGTAAATAAATAAAAAATATCAAAAACATATGAATAAAAAAATAATATTTATATTGATATGGAATTTGAAATATAGGTTTGTATACCATAATATATATTATGACGGAAAATAAATTAAACTATGTATAAACCTAGTGAAATAGATACATTTATAACAACTTTTATCAACTATAAATATTGAACCACTTTTCTTGTATACAATATTATCATAATCATCACATATTAAAATCTTTAGTTTTTCCTTACTTTTGACCCAGAAACAACTATATATGATTGATCATGCATTAATACATATAGGTAAAAATTTTAAAATTTATATTAGGTAATAATCAAATTATTGATTTCTAATTTTATATCTTGTTTATTATTTTCCTATTAGGAAAATAAAATTTTAGATTTTAGTATTAGGAAACAATATCACGATTATAATTGTCAATCCTTCTCAAGTTTAATTACTCCTATGTAGATTTCATCCATCTCTAAATATGACTACTTACCCTCAATTTGAATAAAGAAATTAAAATTTGCTAAATAAGAAAAAAAAAAGATTCAGGTTTGATCAATCAAAATAATAACAATAAAAAGCAATAAAATTTAAATTTAAAAAATAAATCATTCACATGCATAGAAAAATTTGATATCAAAAATCAATAAATAAAATATTAAAGAAAATCAAAGCTAAAAATAGATTAATGCATGAGATATGACCCATTCAACGAGATTGGTTACATGCTTTACTTCTCTCTTTGGTTCGAATTAGCTAAACCCAAAAAATCTATAGAGAGAGATAATTAAAAATAAAAACCTAATTTCTTTTATATGAGAATAGAAGAAAGATAGTGAATATGAGAAAAAGATAGAAATAATCTTTCATCACAAGTTGCAATGATTTTCAAAAGATGTGATAATTATTTTAATGAGACATAGGAAGTCAGTAATGCTGCAGTGATTAATTCCTTAATTTTAGGGATTATTATAGTTGAAAATCGAGATATTAAAGGCTAGTTGAGGTAATAGAGTATTCAGTACTCTAGTTATTAGGAAACAATATCACGATTGTTATTATCAATCCTTCTCAAGTTTAATTACTCCTCTATAGATTTCGTCCATCTCTAAACATGACTTACGTCCCCTCAATTTGAATAAATAAATTAAAATTTGTTAAATTAGAAAAAAAAAAAAAAAAGAGATCTGGACTTGATCAATCACAATAATAACAATAAAAAGCAATTAAAATTCAAATTTATAAATAAATCATTCACATGCATAGAAAATTTGGCAATAAAATTAATTTGTCAATATAATAATATTGTAGGTTATTAAAAATAGAATATTACTAATTAAATTTGACAATAGAATAATATTACTAAATAATTTTGGCAATAAAATAATACAAATAAAGGTATAATAATTGGTCAAACATGAGAATATATCTCGTGCTTTAAATTATCACAGCATTAGAATAATTTATTTTGGTCAACTTTGTTTTAAAATTATATATTTCATATTAATAAAGGTAAATCAAAAAGAATAGTATTAATAGAGGTAATTGCATTTTTTTTTCTTTCGTGATAGCCTGGAGAATTATTTATTTGGGTGCAAATGAAATGTGCCTCCATGTCATTATTGTGACATTTGATAGGTAAATGGACTCTATATAAATATGTTGTTTACTTATTCCCTATGTGAATCTACTTATTTTCTTTCTTCAGTTTGGACTTCTAATTCATCATTGAATAAATCTCTGGCACTTTCTGTGAGCACTTTATGTGAGTTTATATGTCAGATTAATATCTGAGCCAATCCAAAATTAGTTTTTCCTATGAACATAAGGAGCTATCATACCTAGGATACGGTAAGCTTTTACAAATTTAGTAAAGAAAATTAAATGATAGCACTATTGACATTTAATTGTTGTTTCATAGTATAATTTGTCAAAAGTTGTTGCGTTGTATAATCTATGATACATGGCTTTGGATTTATGGAAATACTGCATTGGATTGGATTTCGGTTGGTACATTGAGTTTGGGAGTTCTCAAGTCGTGTCTAAATTGTATTTGTTTCTGTGTAGAAATCGGGTCAAATTCTCCCTGACCGGAAGGTTGAATTTTTGAGTTGGTATGGGTGTCCGAGTACGTGGACCTGCAAAATGGAAAGAGTTAGCCTATCCGGGGGCGTGTCCCGGAACGCCTCTCCGACGCTCAAGTCAGTTTGAGTATATTGATAAATTGTAATTAGGAATTGTTCTAGAATAAGGGGAGAGAAAAACATACCCAATGTTGATGAATAGTGAGGTATTTATAGTAGTAAGATGTGGAGTAATTAGCCCCAAGGGCTTTTTAGTAATTTCAAGTGTAGGGATTATCTTGGGCCTCAGAATATGGCCCAAACAAGTAATGGGTGTTTGACCCAGTAACATTAGCCCCACGCGCTAAGGGCGTTTGAGTCGTAAGAGTTGAACGAACTTTGAGCGGAAATATGAATAGGCGGAGAGGTGTTCACTAAGGGCTCATGCCTTATCCGGAGCTTTTCGTGGTTGAGGACATTCGGCCTTAGGCCGAATACCTGTAGGTGACTCAAAGGATCCGAATACAGAGGGGAGGCCGGGCGCGCCTTGTAAGGGTATAGGGCTAGTCATGGCCGTAGGTTTTCCTGAACTCAGACATTTACCTTGAAGTGGTAGAATCTTGGCGGAGGAATCGTGCTTGAGGTCAGAGTCTTGGCGAGGAATCTTGAGCAGAGTACTGGCGAGGACAAATTGTCTCCAACTTGGTCGATAGTGGTGAACTTAACTTTGGCCATCAACTTCTTCGGTACAAGAAGAGGGGCCCTAGTCCGTTGTCAAACAGGGGTCCCTCTCCGTACCGAAGAGGCTGAGGGCGAAGTTAGTGTGTCGCGCCATAGGTCAGCAATGGGTTCCAAGGTGTGAACTTTCGACTTGGCCAGCGGTTCGGTCTTTGGAAGGGGTTCCTCGTTTTTGGAGAAATGGGAATTCCCCTTCCAACACGGAATCCGATGGGAAAGTCGACTGGCAAAAAAGGCCGGTGCTGTCTTCAACTTGGCCGATGAATTCGTTGATGGAAGATATACCGCTGTCCTTGGGCGAACATGGGTTTCTCTCCCACCAACGAATGCAAGGGCAAAGTTGATTCGTGAAGTTGTGGCATTTCCCCCAATTTCCATATCCTCTATGGGATATCCCTCTGGGAATTTAAGTTCTTTCCCAAAGAGGGGTTTTTAGTGGTTTTTTGTGGTGGGGTTGATGAAAATGATCAAGTTTTGGGCCCTTTTATAGCCAAAACCTTACTGTTCACCGTCACATCAATCACGTCAATCAAATCCCTTTCATGTGGCCGAGTACTAGACTGGCCGAACGAGAGGGGTCAACTTCTTCCCTGAGGTGTCTGGCTCCTTTTCACATTTAGGCAAAGTTAGCTAAGTGAGAACGTGTATTCGGACACCTAAGGAGTCCATCCCTGGAAGGGGCCGAATACCTTTCATGTGGCCGAGTACTGGACTGGCCGAATAGGAGGGGCCAACCTCTCCCTCGAGGTGTCCGGCTCCTGTTCTTCATACTTAGGCAAAGTTAGCTAAGTGAGAACGTGTATTCGGACACCAAAGGAGTCCATCCCAGATGAGGTGACCGAATACTGGTAGGTGGCCGAATACTATACTGGCCGAATAGGAGGGGCCAACCTCTCCCTCGAGGTGTCCGGCTCCTGTTCTTCATACTTAGGCAAAGTTAGCTAAGTGAGAACGTGTATTCGGACACCTAAGGAGTCCATCCCTGGAAGGGGCCGAATACCTTTCATGTGGCCGAGTACTGGACTGGCCGAATAGGAGGGGCCAACCTCTCCCTCGAGGTGTCCGGCTCCTGTTCTTCATACTTAGGCAAAGTTAGCTAAGTGGTGTGAGGTATTCGGAACTTTCTGGCACTTATACCGATGCAAATCCACTGGGTAATCGTGCCCAGAGCTTCATTTCCTATAAAAGCAAAGTTTTGGGGCCCATTTGCTCTGCTGCAAAAATCTTATTTTCAGAGCGTTTCCGCAAAATCCCAAAAAAGTCTCAAATTAACTCCAGAATTTCCTCAAAAACTCGAGATTTCTCGTCACTTGCTTGTTTAGTCCAGGTACGTTTTCTCCCCCGGTCTTGTATAGGAATAATGGCCGATTTCACTTTTTCTTGCATAAATTTTGACAATGATAGCACTGACCTTGACTTCATAGATGTTTATAATTATGTTACTGAAAATGATGTAAATGAATCTTGTCTTGAATCCCCCCTTCGCTATCCGGAGACATTATGCCCTTTTCCCTGGGAACCAACCGTCGCCTTTGCCCCCGGTAAATTTGATGTAAATGTTAATAATTTAGAAGGTATAATAATAGTTCCCCCCTCCTACAGGCCGTATCCCTCAGCTTCTGTAGAAATGGCTCCTACCTCCACGGGGAAGAGTATTGACTTGGGTCAGAACCCTCGATACGAGGGGCCGAGACACAAAAAAGGCTGTGGTCCGGCGAACTATTTTATAAGGACGATCTGGAGTGATTCTTTGGACAAGAATCTTTCTCTGCTCAAGAGCCAATGGGCGTTGCCGGATGGGTATTCTTTAGTGAAGCCCCGAAGGAAGGATAGTATTTTGGATGTTCCCGAAGGGTGCATTGCCATTTACAAGGACGCCATGGAAACGGGGCTTAGGTTTCCCCTTCATCCCTTCGCAGTAGAGCTTTTGAATGCCTACGATATTACGGTGTCCGAACTCTACCCCAATGGTTGGGGATGTATAGTAGCCTTCTTAATCATCTGTTCGGCTGTGGGAGTAGAGCCGACTCTTACAGCCTTCCGGTACATATTCAGAATAAGGAGATGTACATCTAAGCAAGGACCCGGCTGGGTTAGCTTCCAGCACCGGACGGGTTTCTTGGTAGTGCATAAATTGAAGGATAGTATGAAGAAGTTCCGGAATGACTTTGTCTTTCTGTATAGGGCCGAGCCGTGGCCATTCAAGACGAGTCACGATGAACAGCCGAACCTTCAACTTAACAATAATGTCCCTCAGTGCAACCTAGACGAGTTTTTGGTGATAGAGCATGCGACTAAGGGTTTAGAGTTAGGAGAGTTTAAGCCTCAGTTTGTACAAAGGAATTTTGTTATAGATAGGACCCATCTTCAAAGCGAATTATTCTTAGCCTACAGGGATTAGCGAGTATCGTAGGGGTGAGTAGCTCTTGCGTCTATTTCTTTCCTTCCTTGGGTAGGCGTTAACTAACCCTTATCGTTTTTGCGTTGTTGCGTCGAAGCTATGAGAGGAAGTATCCGAGCATTATGGATTCAATGACCTCTTGTGAGTCTGATGCGAAAGAAAAGGCTCGTAGGGCACCAAGCTTCCTCCCCAGGTATGTTTTGTTTTGTCCGGGGTTTCTTTCGGTTGCTTTTCATGAGTTAACTTTTTTCTTTGTTTTTTAGAATGGCAAAAACAAGAAATTGCCTGAAGAATCTCGAGGAGTCTCAGAAGCCGGTGATCTGCAGGGTCTCGATTCCCGGTGCCCGATCGCTAAGCGCCGGAGGATACTCCCTCCCTCGGGGAGTTAGTCTAAGATGGCGAGGCTTCAGCGGAGAAAGGGAAAGGAAAGCCCTTGCGGCGAGTAGAGTATGAGATTACTCGGAGGGATCACCGAGGTGGTGCATTGTTCGGATGTAGCATTTTCTGACCTAAGTCCTAATGACTTAAGGATACTCTGGAGGAGAGCTCTCGAGGCAGTTGGTGTCAGATAATGATCTCAGCGGTGAGGTCAGATCCCTGGGACCGCACTAGCAAGCTCTTATCTTTGCGGGAGGTAACTACTCTTTGAGATTCAGACTCTTCATGAAAGTGTCAGTGACTTCTGAGATGTATTTTTCTTGCGGTTTAACATTGGATGCACGGTATGAATTGACCGGCGGTGGGAGTGGAAGATTGAGATTTGAGCGTGCTTATTGCTTTCGCAAAGAGTTAGTGAGCTCAACGGGAAATTGATCGTCAAGAACGATCAAGTGATGAACTTGACTCGGGAGAACAAAGGTCTCCGGCACTCTTTGGATAAAATGCATGGTAAGTGTCGTTTTCGAAGAGGCCGTCTTTTGAGGAAAGGGGCTGCTACAGAAGAAGATTGCCAGAGGTGGCTCGTTTACGATGAGGGTAGGCGCGATGTGTCTAAGGGCGCGGCGCCTACTCTCAGGGTATGCGCGTCAAGGAATTGATGTATCAGCATGCCCACGAGGAGTTCGAAGACAAGTTTGACTTCGAGGCATTCAGCAAGGTTGCGGAGGAGAAACATGACTTGGCCGTGGAAGAGGCTACCGAGGAAATGAAGGAGATGGAGTCTTATGCTGCTGATGAAGATGAAGAGGCTGAGAAGGCTGCGTGGGAGGAGGCGTTACCAGCTGAGCTCATGAAGAAGTTTGATGTCGACTTTGAGCGTTATGACATTTCCATCCCAACCAGGCCGCCAACTCCCCACGCTTCGCCAGTTCAGGCCGTGCCACTATTACCTCCGACAGTCCCTGTTTCTCCTTCTGCTTCGGCGGGCCGTCGTTCCCCATCGGTCCCAGTTGCTCCTGACTCACCGATGCCTGTGCCAACCCCTGATGTTGAGTTTTCGGTTGAAGATCTCCTTGGCGGAGAATGATGTAATGTTGCAAATATTGTTTGTATGGCTTCGGTCTTTTGAAAGATTAGGCTGCGGCCAATGAATTTGTATATTTATTTTGCGGCTTCGGCCTTTTGAAACATTGGGCTTCGGTCTTCGAATTTGTACTTTTGTTTGTTAGCAAATTCGCTTTATGAAGCTTGAACTGTTGTCTTTTTTGCTTAATTATGTTGCCGGTTAGGCCGACGGAAACGAAATGCAAATTAGTTTGGCCCCTTTGTCGTAGGCCGAATACAGTACTGAACCGATATATAAATCCGCTAGGCCCCAATGTTGTAGGCCGAATCGATTACTTGAAAAGTTAGGCCCTTTTTAGGTAGGCCAAGTATAATACAAGCTACATACTTATCACAAATACTTGATATCATGTCATATGCCCCTAGTTTGTGTTGGGCTTGGTCAGACTAAACATAAAACTTCTTCAAATGATCAGAGTTCCACGGTCTGGGTAGTGTTTTACCGTTCTCTTCCAACTCATAGGTCCCCGGTCTTATAACCTTTGTGACCTTGAAGGGTCCATCCCAGTTCTTCCCCAGCTTCCCTTTTTCCGTTGCCTTGCCCGTTGCCTCTACCTTCCTTAGGACCAGATCTCCCACTTGGAACTGGCGTGGCTTTACTAATTTATTAAATTGCCTGGTCATTCTTTGTTTTTGAGCCAGGGACTTCAGGAAGGCGTTACCTCGCATCTCGGGCAGCAGGTCGAGGTTGATGGATTTGTCTGCATCGTTTTCCTCATGGTCATAGTAGGTCACCCTGGTGGAGGGTATACCTACTTCGACGGGGAGGACGGCTTCAGTGCCGTAGACAAGTGAGAAAGGTGTGTGGCCGGTTGCTTCTTTGACAGTTGTGCGGCTGGCCCATAAGATACCCGGTAGTTCATCCACCCAATTGCCACGGCTCCCCTCTAATTTCTTTTTTATTCCATTAAGTATGATTTTATTTTCAGATTCGACCTGGCCATTAGTTTGGGGCCGGGATACTGACGAAAACCTAGTGTTGATGTTGAAGCGCGAGCAATAATTCCTTGTTGCTGCACTATTGAATTGCTTGCCGTTGTCCGAAATGATGACCTGAGGCACCCCATAGCGAGTGATGATGTTTCGCCAAAGGAACTGGCAGACTTGTTTGTCGGTTATGGAGCTGAGGGCCTCGGCCTCGACATACTTGGTGAAATAATCAATTGCCACAATAACAAACCTCCTTTGTCCACTGGCCGGGGGAAAAGGTCCTAGCAAATCGATGCCCCAGCGATCAAAGGGCAAGATGGCCTGGATGGGAGATAGGTAGTTGGAAGGCCGGCGAGGCACCTCCCCGTAAAATTGGCATTTTTCACAAGTCTTAACAAGTTTCTCCGCATCTGCCTTTAGGCTCGGCCAATAGTATCCACTTCTCAACACTTTGCCTACAAGTGTCCGAATCCCCTGGTGCATCCCGCAAGCCCCTTCATGGATTTCTCTTAGTATATAGTCACCCTCGGTTGGGGTAACGCATTTGAGCAACGGGTGAGTGTATGACTTCTTGTACAGGGCCCCATCATACCACTCGAAGTACTTCGCTTTTCTAACCAGGATAGGCCCTACCTCTGGGTCCTCAGGCAACTGACCGTCTCGATGAAAGGATATGTAAGGGTCCATCCATGTGTCGGCCCGGTCGACTCCTCCCACGTAAGCGTTTATACTGGGACTAGGTAAAACTTCCCAAACAATGTGGCGAGGTTCGTTACTGATGGCGGAACTAGCTAACCTTGACAGGGCGTCGGCTTGGGCATTTTCCGACCTCGGGATGTGGCTAAGGGTGACAGAATCAAATTTTTCCATAACTTCTCTGACTTTGGCGAGGTACATCTTCATGCTATCATCTCTTGCTTCGAACTCTCCACTCACCTGCCCCGCTATCAATTGGGAATCTGTGTGAGCAATGACTTTCTTAGCTCCTGAGGCTAAGCATATGCCGAGCCCCAACAGGAGCGCTTCATACTCCGCCTCGTTATTGGTGGCAACAAAGTCAAACCGCACCGCGTGCTCTAATCGGGCGGCGTGAGGAGAGATGATCAGCAGTCCGGCTCCCGCACAATCTCGCGTTGACGACCCATCTACGAATAGTTTCCATTCTTCGTTTGTGTGCACGGGCTCTAACGACCCCGTTAGCTCCGAAATGAAATCTGCCAACGCCTGGGCCTTGATGGCTGTCCTCGGCTCAAACTCGAGACCGTAGTCCGCCAGTTGATTGGCCCAATCAGCTATCCGGGATGACTGATTTTTGCTCTCTAGCACTTTTTTCATGGGTTGGGCGGTGCGAACCACGATGGGGTGAGACTGGAAGTATGGTTTTAGCTTTCTACCGACATGACCGAGCAAATATTGACTTCTCAACCCCAGAATCGTGCTTCCAGCCGCGTATGCGTGGCTAATATAATATATTCGGCAGTTCGCCGATCTCTTTCGACCACCGGAGCGCCTTAATGAAATTACGAGGCGATACATACAAAATAATCTCTGCGGTAAGGGTGACACCAACTTTGGCATTTCGCCAATGCTCTTCGAGCTTGAGGAAGGCTTCTGCCTCCGATCCCAAATGAACCTCGGTCGCTTTAGTGTTTTGAAGAAGAGTGGCATCATGTCGCGACGACATGAATCGACTTAGGGCGATCGTGCGTTAGGCTGAACTTCTTTAACGATCGGGCGATTTCATTGATAAGATTGCTTGGATTTTATCAGGATTGGCCTCGATTCCTCTCTCATCCACCAGGAAACCCAGGCATTTGCCCCCGGTCACTCAGAAGACACACTTTTCGGGTTCGGCATCCTATTCCTTCGCAAAGTCTCGAAGGTTTCACGGAGGTCTTCAGCATGGTCCTCAGCTTGCTTACTTTTGGCTATCATATCGTCCACATAAACTTCTAAGTTTTTTCCAATTTGTTCTTTGAAGACTTTGTTAATCATGCGTTGGTATGTCGCCCCGGCATTCTTTAGGCCGAAGGGCATCACCAGATAACAATAGACCCCGGAAGGCGTGATGAAAGCAGTGTGAGGCCTGTCTTCCACGGCGAGGGGAATTTGATGATATCCGGCGTTTGCATCCATGAAGCTAAGCAGTGCGTGCCCTGCCGTGGAATCAACCAACTTGTCGATTTTGGGCAGGGGATAATCATCCTTCGGGCAGGCTTTGTTGAGGTCCGTGAAGTCCACGCACATGCGCCACTTTCCAGAAGGCTTCTTTACTAGCACCACGTTAGCTAGCCAGTCCGAGTACTTGCACTCTCTTATGAATCCGGCCTTCATCAATTTGTTCACTTCCTCCTTTGCGGCGGACGCCCTTTCGGCGCCCTGGTGCCTTAATTTTTGCTTCACCGGCTTGTACCCTGGCTTGATGTCCAGGTGATGGGATGCAATTTCAACGGGAATGCCGGGCATTTCTTCCACCTTGTACGCGAATACGTCGCGATATTGTTTGACTATGTTGATGATGTTTTCTCTTACGAGGCCGGTGAGGTTCTTGCCCAAGCGTATTTTCTCTTCACCCCACAAGGCAACTTCTTCATACCCTTCAACAGGTTGGGGCTGTGCAGCTCTCCTTTGATAGTCCTCGGCCACGTGCATGACCGATTCCGAGACGATTTTTCTCTTCTTGCTTTCGGGGCTCTTATCACTTCCAACCCCCAACTTGAGGCTATTCACTTGACATTCTCTTGCTATTTTCTGATCGCCGTGTAGGGTGCCTACCTGACCGTCGTCTTTCTCGTATTGGATGAGCAACTGATGGGACGAAATGACGGCTTTGATCTTGTTAATGAGCGGCAGGCCCATGATTATGTTGTATGGGAAAGCAATATCCACGACGGTGAATCGGACCGGCAAGGTCCGTCCGTTGCCTCTGTCACCGAATCGCACCGGTAATACAATAGTTCAGCGCTTCCCTTTGCCTCTAAAGCCGGGTAGGCGTGAACCTGCCTCCGAGTATCCTCCCGTGGTGGTCCCATGGGCGATCTAAATCTTTCCCTGCCGTGGCTTTCTTGGTTTCGCCGGTTAGGCGTGTTTTCCTGTGACCTTCCTATTTTTTCTTTTTTCCTTCTCGAATCTAGGGGAGTGCATATATCGGATGCTCTTATGAATCGTTGAATGATCTCCATGGCTTCTGAGTAAGTGTTGATGTCGTGTTCCAGGAGTTTCCACTTTAGCTTGGGTGTCCGTATCCCATTGATGAGGGCAGGGACCGTGGTGGCATCGTTGGCCCCGGGTATGGATAGTACTTACTCGTGAAACCGCTGAACGTGTCGGCCCGGGTCTCTCCTCTTTTGGATGGCTCGACATTAGGTGGAGATTGGATTTCCTTTGTCTCTTTGATGCCACAAAGTGGTCCAAGAATAAAGCTTGAGGCGCAAAGCTATCAACACTACCGGTGGCGGGAGGTATACCGGTTCAATGCTAACCCGCGAGGGTGGTAGGGAAGAATTTGCAAAGCATTGCTTCACAAGTGGTGCTCACGCCATATGAGCTCGTAGGATGCCACATGTTCCCGGGATCCGTGACCCATCGAAGTTTTGATGGTGGTACCTTCACCTTGCTCGGTTAGGAACGCGAGTATCCGGACCAGGGGTGTTTTGAATATGGTGGTGAGTGAGCCATCTCGAACATAACCTTCTTGGGCATAGTCATACGCTCTTGATAGAGGGCTATGATACGACCCTTGTGGGTTCTTTCACTGTCTCGGGAATTTAAGTGTGTCCTTATATCTTGCTCCTTTCTTCTTCTATTGATGATCGACGGCATCGAACCTAGAGCTCGGATTGTTGGCCTCAGCTAGGAGCCGTTCTTGAACACGTGGGAGCTTGGCGGGTGTTTTCAATTGGTGGCTTTGCATTGCGTTGAGTCATGTTAGGCATGCCCCAAGTGGGTTGCCCCATGTGGCGGATCGGAGGCATTGGTGATTCTTGTATCGCAATGTCCTCACCAGTCGGGGACCTCTCTTTGGTAGGGGATTCGCCTTCTTGTCTTTGAGCCGGGTGGAGCAAGTTCTGTTGTGGCTTGAGGATAGTAGGCAGAGTCCTCACAGCTTGTTGAAGTGATTCTTGAAAGCGAAGTTATGGTGGCCTGAAGTCGTCAAGGTCTTGCCTCGTGACGAGTTGTGGCCGGGATCTTGATCACGAGCGGAATTGGAGAATGGTGTTGATTGCGAGTATTAGCCCTTGTGTTCCTTTTAGAGTTCATGGCTTTCGAGTTGTGGAAGTGTGGATGAAACGTCTGTTCTTGTCTCTCCCCGCGGGCGCAAATGTTTACGTGTAGAAATGGTCAAAGTCTCCCTGACCGGAAGGTTGAATTTTTGAGTTGGTATGGGTGTCCGAGTACGTGGACCTGCAAAATGGAAAGAGTTAGCCTATCCGGGGGCGTGTCCCGGAACGCCTCTCCGACGCTCAAGTCAGTTTGAGTATATTGATAAATTGTAATTAGGAATTGTTCTAGAATAAGGGGAGAGAAAAACATACCCAATGTTGATGAATAGTGAGGTATTTATAGTAGTAAGATGTGGAGTAATTAGCCCCAAGGGCTTTTTAGTAATTTCAAGTGTAGGGATTATCTTGGGCCTCAGAATATGGCCCAAACAAGTAATGGGTGTTTGACCCAGTAACAGTATTGTTTGGACTGATGTATCTGAAGTTGATGAAAAAAAAATGTAAGTATGTTGATTATTTCATTCGTATTATTGTTAATAGAAGTGTAATACTTTTTGATTCGATAGTTTAACTTGGGGACAAAACATTAAATGACTGATTGTAAGTAAATATCATATAATCATCAACATTGGAGCTCAAACTTACCTTAGATTCTGCACTTTTCTGGGTGTGAATAACAAGCATATCGACACTTAAAAACACCCCAATAAACAACAAAGTTGAGTCAATCTATTTAAAAAGTATTATATGAACAACCAAAAACAATATAGTTAAGGGTGAAATACTATTCATTTTTCCTAATGGATATCATGAATAGTGATATCCATGTTCCTGTCCTTACTTCTTTTGCTTTTTGCTGTGATTATTACCTTCCTGTTTCTTTTGGGTTTATTTTTATCAAAATTTTTTGGGTTGTGGTTGATGTCTCATTTGATGGATTATTGTTCCCTTGATTAGCTTTAATCAATTCTTTTTGTAATGAACGGGTGAATGACGATTGCCTCAAATTCTTAATTTTCGATACTTATTTTCTTGCCATTTTTGGGGTTGGTTCGTTTTTTAGGTGATTTATGAGATCAAGTTTTGCCTTTTGTTGTTAGAGGGTCACATTCTTCATGCAATATGAAATGTTTCTTTACTTTGTTGAAGTAAGAGCGCAAGGGTAATTGTCTTAGATTGATAAGAGCTTGAACTTTTCAATTTAGTCAATTTGGGTGTTTCGAGTATTTTTATAAGTGCGGAATTGTGGATGGCTGCAGCTGGGTGAGTATTTGTTGGTACCTCATTCTGAAACACCTATCAAAAGTTCTCAATCGACAGTATCTATTTATTTTTCTTTTATTCTTTTTGATTTTAAATATTTTTCCTTTTTAATCTTATACTCACATTTGGTTTTCGTTTTTGTTATGTTTTTGTTTTTGATTTTTAATTTCCCTTTTCAATCTAGGTTTTCAATCTCAACATTAGAGGAGTTCTACAACGAATTTCGATTGCCACTTTATGGTGTGCTTAAAATCTTAACCTTAATTTGATGTGGTTCTACCTTAAATGTGCAGCTTATTAATAGTTCAGTCAGAGTGTTTGGTGACATCCAAAGCCAAGTTCATGATCAAATGAAGCTTTTTTAGATAGAGTTTCATGTTTCTATGACAAATTATATATTTATGGTAATTGTTATAGGGTTGCTGAATGCCTTCATCACTTTATGTTAAATGATTTATATCTATTTACCTTGTTTCTTAGCTTTTGACTTACAATTTGATGTGACATACTTGTGATTATAAATAAATATTAGATTTGACGTAGATTACTTGTGCTAACTTTTACAAAAAAATATATGTGCTCATTTATATTATTGTTGGCTCCTTAATGTATTTTTATTATATCTCTGAAGTCATATATTTGATTATTCTGTAAGTTAATGAGCTGGTTTTATAAAAACTTGATTTCATTGTAATTCAGGCAAGTATCATGAGACTTGAAAGAACAACATTTGACATGATCCAAGATTTGGCATAGGGTGAAAACAAAGTGGTTAACTGTGGTCCAATTTTCTGGTTCTGTTTGTTTTCCGCCTCTCAACGTAAGATTTTCTCATCTTTCAGTTATGAACTTGACTTCAAAAAATTGCGGGAGAACTTCCGAAAGTTTTTAAAATTGGGAGGTATTGAGCACACTGGAAATCACAAATGCATTACTCCTCTTCAAAAATTGTGGAAGACTTGATAGGTTAGAAGATTATGTTGAGAACATGTGTGAAAAGAACAATGCTATATACTACTTGACTACATATAGCCTTAAAAGTGTGAAGTGTGCTCCTTTTTTAGAGAAATTAAGTCTAAAGAATATTGAGGTATGTATTGTTTTATATTAACTGTGATATATTGGCCATTTGGTATCCAATTTTCAAAGAAACTGAACTTTATTTGGTGGGGGAGTAGTGGTGTATGAAGTATATCAACAAATTTTAGAATTTTGTCGAAACTGGGAGTAATGGAAGTTGTTTTTAAAGAAATTGTATACTTAAATTACTGCTTAATTGTGTAGCTATACTCATTGTTAATCACTGTTACAGGTTCTATTGAGCCTATAGATGAGGTTGCACAAAAGAAGTTTGTTGATCACCCTATTGTTCAATGTTACAACATGTGTATACTCATTGTATACTTTAGGTCGATGAAGGTATAACCGCTTGGAGACACTTTAGGCTTAGAGTTCGAGAGGGGCAAGAGAATATTGGAAATCAATCTTGATCAAATATACTATATTAATGTGTTTGAATTTGATTAAATATTTATTAAGATGATGATGAACGATTTTAGTACTTTAGAACATGTTCCTTTATTTGTCATTCTATACTATGAATTTTGAGTGTCATCTGACATCTCTCCTTTCTCATGACTATTAAGATTTATTGGTTTTTGAATTATAAATTACATATATTG
Source organism: Amaranthus cruentus (assembly GCA_019425755.1). Lineage (NCBI taxonomy): Eukaryota > Viridiplantae > Streptophyta > Magnoliopsida > Caryophyllales > Amaranthaceae > Amaranthus > Amaranthus cruentus. The sequence goes on from CM033456.1 coordinate 13,591,351, forward strand.
TTTCTTATTCGCTTCATCATTTTGTGCATTTTTGTTTAAGAACTATTTTTAGTAATCCAGCTAATGTTTCTTATTATCATTTATTTATACAATTTCAGAGGTAAATACAGATTGGTAGTTGTCATGTTAAATTAGTGATTCCAAAAGTAAATTATAGATGGTTGGGAACCAATCTTTCCCGCACTCAGCTAAACAATCAACAATTACTAACTTTTTTGCTCCCTACGCATGTTTTGCTTCTGGTAGATTTGTCAGTGATAATGTAGAAGCTTTTGGAATTGGGTATTTGATTGGGAACCGATCTTTCTTACAATCAGTTAAAGGTGCTTGATGATTCTTTAATTTTCAACGTAGGGCACCCAACTGTCATTTATGAAATATATGAATTTCATTTAACTATTTTGAATTTGAAGTACGAAACCATGGTAGAAAAAAAAACTATTAAGTGAATTACCAGTATTTCTGACTTCAAAAGAATTTCATTCTTTTTATGAAGTTCCAAGGAACTAACACCTTTGTCGTCTTACAGGTTTGCTTCACACATCCATACAAGAAGACATCAATTCCCCACTCCCCAAATAGATTATCAGATCCCTTAAGGCGGTAAAGTTCATTGACAAAAGGCACTTTAATGTCCCATTCGGCTGTGCAACCATTGAGTTTGTTGCAGAAAGGGAGAGCACGATTGCCCAGGTTATCCGTATAGTTCCCAACAAGATGTACAATGTCACCTTTACCATTGGAGATGCTAAGAATTGATGCAAATGATCCATGTTGGTGGAAGCATATGCTGGGAAAGATACTCTAAAAGCACCCTTCTTATCCCAAAGGCTAGGGAGGTCCAAAACATTTAGTATGAAGTTCAAAGCAACCTTGATTAGGTCTTGGCTTACTTTCTACAACTTCTATTACAACAAGGCTGATGAGTTCGTATACTTTATAGTCCTGTGCTTGATGAGGTTAGCGTTTTCCCCAATATTTAGATATTATGTTAATTGTAATGCTATACTTGAAGAATTTGTAGTGCCATTCTTAAATTTCTAGGCATGTATTGCAGACTATTATTACCAAAGGATACATGTTATATGCTTAGCATGTGCTATTAAGTATCAGTGAGCTTCACATGAATTATCAACAACTCACTATATACAGACCAAGATTAGCATGGGAGCAGCACAAATAATTTACGTTCATACTTCACAATATATGAACATATGGTTATTTATTCTTTAAAAATATTGACAATATCCAATGAAGTACATTATTGTGAGAAACTTCATAAAACAAGTTGCCCATTTTAGACTTTCAGCTCATGGCATATGAAGAGGACTAGCAATTAGCATAAGTTGTGATGTACCTCTGGTTAAACATTGTTTCTTTGTAATTTACAATTACATAATATTAACTGAAAAACAAATTTGCTTCATCCTAGATTATCATCTTTCAATCCTATGTCTTGAAAAATCCAGCGTTTGTATAGCAAACATTTACTTAACTATTTTTTAAAATTGAATTACGTAAAATATTATCATGAAACCCAAAAGTATAACTTGGGGGACCGCATGCGAAGCACGCGGCCCCACAACTAGTGCAGGAAAGAATTGTAGCGCACATAATTGTAGGTACATTTATTGCAATAGAATATTGATAACCATATTTGGTCAAGGGTTACATGCTGAATATTTTAATTGTTTGGTTTATTTTGATATTTTTAGGCTTGATATTTTTAATGAAGATACCTATATTAACCAAATTGTGAATTTTATATAGATATTCCTAAATTGAAAAATTCAAGTACAAAAATTATTGTGCGAGCAAAGGTTGTGCTTTGATTTATCACATAATTTGTTGTCAAAAATTATAAATTAAGTCTAAAAGATTAATTTCTTATTATTCACCAAGATTGTAAAATTTATTTTCTAATTGATTATTGGGTCAATTACTTTTTTTAGCCACATTTGAATGTAACTTCTGAATTGTCCTAACAAATTATAAACTTGAGCTAATTTTGTATAAATCAGATATCACCTTTTATTCTTTTTTGGATTTGAAAGTTAGAAGTAAAAAAGTATAGATGTTAAAAGCTTTAATTTGAAAGATACATTTTTTATATTCTTTCGAATTGTCAAAACTATTTATCGTCATGCTATTTTCATAATTAATTGAGGTAATAAGATTTGTACAAAAATTAGATTTGATGTTATTTTCATAATTAATTGATGTTAAAAATTATCGTCATTCTATTTTCATAATTAATTGATGTTAAAAATTAGATTTGTACAAAAATATACAGTATTTAAAATAGTATTAATTGAGGTAAATTATGGTAGTAAATGGTAATCATAACTGCATTTGGTCAAAGTAACAAATAAATCTGTATAGTAAATATCATATAAATCATAGCAGTTTTGGTAATCTTTATTTTTCCAAATATAGATGCACGTGGAGTAGACAATTTTAGGCAGGAGAAAAATCATTGAGAGCACGACACCTGGCAGTAGGTGGTGCTTGTTTTAGTATTAAGTATAGATAGTAGTTTTAGTAATCTTTATTTTTCCAAATATAGATGCACGTGGAGTAGACAATTTTAGGCGAGAAAAAAATTATTGAGAGCACGACACCTGACAGTTAGGGATGGTCATGGGGCGGGTCTGGAGCGGGTCCAACAAGACCCGGACCCGGACTCGGACCCTTTTAAGTTTTTGAGATCCAGACCCGAATCCGGACCCTAAGGGTCTAAAATTTTCAGACCCGGACCCAGACCCTCCGAATCTGATGGGTCTAGGGTCCTTAATGGGTCCTTAGTGGGTCTAAAAAAAGTCTCTTTGATTTGTCAAATTTGAAACATTTGTAAGTCATTGTATTTTTCGTATATTTGTAAAAGAGGTATTATTGTATTTTACAAATATTTAATACTTATTTAACATCTAAACGCGCATAGCGCCACCCATATACGCTTAAATTCTATTTTAAACACTAGTTCGAGTCTATGAAATAAGGTTAATTGGGTTAGCACTTAGCAAATAGCATATATATTATTCGTGTATATATATATATATATATATATATTATGATTATACGAAAAGAAAATAAGTGTTGGGGGCAGAATTCATACGTAGAAGATAAATAAAAATGGACATTTTATAATTTATAAGGGTCCCCAATTATTTTATAGATCCAGATCCGACCCGGATCCGATGGGTCTCAAAAAATAAAACCCAGACCCTTAAAAAGGGGTGGGTCTGGGGCGGGTCCAACAGGATCCTGGACCCGTGACCATTCCTACTGACAGTAGGTGGTGCTTGTTTTAGTATTAAGTATTGCTCCTAGAGTTATGCCATAGGGAAACTATAAAAAGTAAAGATAATTTGGTGATGGGTTGTTTGTTAAATTTAAAAATTCTAAGAATGGGATAGGTGGTAACAATAACAACACTAATTTTAATGGATTTAGTGGTAACTAGAGGTGTTCATTTGGGTGATTTGGTCGGTTTTGGACGTGTGTCATTCGGTTTGGTTGTGTTTTGGATCGGTTATTTTCCGGTCGCGTGTTACGCCGGGTCACACTCGGGTCGAATCAGTTAGTCACGGTTCGATTGGAGATCGATTGTTCGAGCTATCGGGTTAGCATCGGCTCGGTGTCGGTTAAAGTTTATTTTGAGTGTCAATCGGTCTCGGGTTAGCAACGGTTACTAATTGGTTCGGTTTTGTCGGGTACAGATCGGGTTCTGGTTTAGTTTTTTAGAAACATAATTCGGCTACGTATTACTGATTTCCATATCAAATTAAGTTGTTAGTATTTTTTTAATTGATGACAACATTCCCTTTATATAAAGCAAAATAGTTAAAATACAAATCAATTAGTAATCATTATTACTTTATTACTTTTACTTGTTTGACCGAAAATTAAAATTATAAAGTTCTATCAAGTTTCATCTAATTCGAATAAAAGTAGTTAAATAAACATTGACCCTTGATTATTAACTCTAAATATATGAAACCATGTATTTATAAAATTTAATTTTATTAAAATATCTAACACTTTATTAGATTAACTAATAAGATAATTAAATATGAGTCTATCATACTTCTATGTTAAAAAAATGGTTCGGGTTTACAACAGTTTGATATAAAAAAGTTCGTTCGGATTAAGTCGGTTTTAGCCGAATCGAGTTCGGTTTTAACCATGATTCGGGTCGGATATGAGTCGGGTAAGTCATTATTAGGTTCGGGTAACCACAGTTAACGGTTATGTGTCGGTTAGAGTTCGGGTTCAGCTTTTCTATTTTCGGTTGTCAACCGGTTTGGATGCTGTCGGTTCGAGAAACTTCGGGTCGGTTTACTTTCGGTTTGGATTAGGGTTGGATCATTTTTTAATAGCTCTGGTGGTAACATTAACTTGAGTAACTTGGTTACACAAAATACAATCATCGGAAAATAAAGTCTCAAGCTAGCATAATTAACAGTATAATGAATCGGAAAATGACTTAGCACTGATCGGTTATGTCAGGTGGAATGATCTATCTGATGGACAAATTCTTAATTCTAAATGGTTGTACTATATGTGTTCACGTGGTATTGGCTCAATACTTATGATTTTCCCATTAGGGATAATGTAATAGTTAAATATAATGCGAATTTGTTAAATTGCAGACTGTTTATGGATCAATAATGTATGAATTTAATAAAGGTTGCGTGTTATAGAGACATTTATATATGTGTTTCGGGGATTAGTGTTCCCTAATTCTGTTTTTTAATGTTTCTATTTGCACCAAGGGATAGCCAATAGAGACTTGCTTATGTCCTTTGAGAATCGTGTTACTCGTATTAAGGTTTTCTATATTTGTGCTAGCAGCATGCTAGGATTTCTAAGAATCGCAACATATAATTTATTTTTTTGGTTTTTTTATTCATTTTATATAAATTAACCAATAAATAATAATTAATATATATAATAATTATTAAACTAATAATCTTTCAATTTTTCCGAATCACCAATTTCCTCATATAACTCTAAATCATTCATCACTTAATAGTCATCGAAGAAGAATTTTTTTTCCAATAATTGTAATATTAATACACACAACCACACAAAAGGCAAAAATATAAACTAATTACTTTACTATACGCATAAATTAGATAGAAACACGACAATCTTGTCCTTCATTTTATGTTTTGTCCTTGGACGAAATTCCCTTAAGAGTGTTTAGAATCTAAATAATACTCCCTCCAACACAATTCAATTGTTCCATTTGAGTTGGACACGGATATTAAGAGTGGGATGAGGTCCACCAAAAAGGTGGTAGTTGGGTATTTTAATTGATTAAATTAATTGTAAAAGTGGTAATTGGGTATTGGGAATTGGAAAAGTGGGAGTATTTAGGTAAAAAAAAGATAGACAAAAAAGGAAATGAGACAATTGAAGTGAATTGCCCAAATAAAGAAATGGGACAATTGAATTGTGTTGGAGGGAGTATAATATAAAAAGTATTTATGGGAAATTGTGTTGTGGTGCTTGCTATTCTTTAACAAAATAGTGCTAGTTGCTTAAACTAGCAAAGATGCTAATACTAAATTAGAAGAATAAAGGGCAATTTTAAAAGGGAAAGGGTTGCGTATAACTTGTATAGAAATTAAATATTTGAGATGCAATTTTAGTGGTACGAAGCAAGCTGATGATCAAGAGGTAACAATTGAAAAAGATGTAGTTGATGGTACGACCAAGTTCAAGTATTTAGGGTCTATTATCCAGAGTTAGAGACTCCAAATTCATATTTTAGACTACTAATAGTTTCTTTAGTTGTCTTTCTTACCCTAGTGTCTAGTTATTTTTCATATAGTCCTTTTATGTATTTACTCTAACGTATTTATTATATTCTTTCAACCCTAAATTTGGCCATTGTTTTTCTACAAGTAGTTTTACTCTTATGTCTCTCCATGCAAGGCTTTCATTTCTCAGAGGTAAAATTAGTCACACTCCTCTAACTGTCTCTTTAACGGGAATACGGGTTTGAATTGTTCATTATCTTTCCTCGCCCAAATCCTATTTTCGAATGTTATATTAGGCTAATAATGAATTGGGTTGAAATGTATTTTATGCATTCTTTGTACTAGCTATTGACAATAACTATACCTTGTAGTTAGGCCTATCAAACAGATCAAGTTAGGTTGTGTTCGGGTTCGGGTCATATATAAATTAGTCATAAAAACATTGATCCAAATCCAACCCATTTAGTTAATTGGGTCGAAAATCATAACCTTGACCCAACCTGCAACAGATTAGGTTAACCTGATTTCGACCCACTTAACCTGTTTATAATTTTTTTTATTTTCGTTTTAAGGTTTTTAACGTTGATTAGATTTAATTCTTTAGGTTTTAATTTTAATTATATATATTTTTTGTTGTTTATTTTGTATTTACTATGAAAAAAAGAAAATATTAAATGAATTAAGTTTAGCTTATACTTTTTGATTTAACTTGAAATTAACACATTTAATTAAATGAGTTATATATCTTCAAAAAAAATTAAATGAGTTATATAGGTTTTTTTCAGGTTTGAAATTTTTGACTTGAACCTAACCCATTTAATAAACAGATCAGGTAGGGACGACCCATTTAATCAATTGGGTCAAAAGTCTCAACTCAAACCCACTTATTTCGAGTCAGGTTTAGGTCGGGTTAGCAGGTCGGGTCAACTTTTGTCAGCCCTAATTGTAATGGTATTGCATTTTGTTCTACAATTTCTCCTTTTTTTGGGTCGCTAATATTCTCGGAGTCCAAGTATGAAGGTATTCAGCTGGGCTAGTAATGATTGGCTAGGCCCTTGATCGAGTTACGCGAGAAGAGAAAATTTGAAATGATTAAAATTATTTGTCAAAATAATCAAACTTATTTCAAAACTAAGCGCATAATTCCCAAATCTGAGGTTTGGAGTAAGTGCGAACAGATTGAAAAACGAATACAGGCTGTTAGTACTTAGTAAGTGCTACTAAGTGCTAACGGCCTGTTTTAGTTATTCAACCTGTTCGCACTTATTAAGTGCGAACAACTTCTGGTCTTAAAATCAGTATGTTGACCCAGTTTGACCTGTTCGCAGTTATTAATAAGTGCAAATAGACACCTAATTTTTTTTGACCAGCTTGCTTCTATTTACACTTAATAACTGCAAACTGACCCGAACCTGTGCTCTGGGGTATTAGGCTTTTATATTTAGAATAAGTCTAATTATGATCTTATTGTATGCTTTTTTTTATAAATAATCTTATTCATTTCAAAGTTTCCGCGACAAGATACCATTAGGCTAGTGCTTTAGAGCGCCCAACTTATGTGCCTTAGCGTGCCTTGAGGCAATGAGACGATTGACTTCAGACACATTATTACAAAAACTGGCGATTTACCGATAAGAACATGTTGCATACAACTAGGGATGACAATGGATCGGATTCGGCTCAGGTTATACATACTCGATTTTGCTCCGGATGATAGTCGGACTTTTTTTTTCAGTTCAATTCCACTCGGAGTCGGATTATGCATATTCCAAGTTTGCCCCGACTCGGACTCTCGGACCTCCGACGGAGTCGAATTATGATCAAACAGTATCATTGTGATATTGTATTAAAGCTTATAAAATTAACTAAATATATTTTTCAAATACAGTTTAGCAAAAAAAAATATGTACTTTGAATTCAAGTTTAACAAGAGAAATAGTCCTATTACTACAATTTTACATAATTTTCTCGCATTTTGATTTGACATATTTTATTTCTCTTAGTCTGATTTTTAAATACTAAGTAGTTTTTCAAAATCAAAAATTACAAAAAATAAAAATACTAAGTAGTTTTTCAAAATCGAAAATTACAATTAGTATGAGAGAGAGCTTGAATTAGTCACGACTAGAGTTTTAAAAGAAATAAAATATTGGTGTAAATGTCAAATTCAAAGTCAGTTTTCCTTCGGGGTCGGAGTGTCGGATTTTTAGTAAGGTCCAACTCTGGTCCGTCTCTAACTCGGACTCGGATCGTAAAGTCGGAGTCGGAGTCGGGTGACTTTTTCCTCAGACTCGAATCAGATTATTTTCCTCTGATCGAATCATACTAGGGTCGAATTCAGACTGAATTGTCATCCCTACCTACAACCAGCAAATTTACGAAATTCTTGCAAAGGTTCCTTCATAGGACTAAGAATCTAAGATGATACCACAACCATACAAGCACAAAGTGAATAAAAGCAGTAGATGGCTCAATTGTTTGAACAGAGGTAACAACCATCATATAGTCAATGCTGCATCCTGAAGTTACAGGATCTAAGATTGCATTTACAAGGAAGGTAATATCTGGACGTATCTACAACACAGTATAGCCAAACCTTTGAAGCCGATTCAACTAGCAAGTTTGAAAGCATCGATAAATAGACCATATGTGAATCCCATCTTAAAATTGTTGAGAAGGGCAATCGGAAATGTTACCTTGGATCGACTATAATAGAATTTGGTTGCATATTCTGCGAGCAGCACACATATTACTGCAGCAATAACATCATTTACGCCCAAAGCTCCAAAGGACAAAGAAATTGTTTGTGCAACATAAAATCCACCTAATAAGGCGATTCCTCCAAAGAGCGTCCTTCGAGAAGGTTTCTCGAAATAGTTTCTTGACAAATCAGGTATAGTGCGTATAAAGTCTACTAATCTTCGAGGGCCTGTGCCATCTTGCACAGCTCGGATAGGGCGGAACCGTCGAGGTAGTGGTGAAACAATGGAATCAAATCTTCCATATAAGATCTTTGGATTAGGGCTAAACCCACAACTTACGAGCCTAGTAGCGCTCAAACCCACTGCAATAGCCATGGAGTTGATTTAAAAAGTTGCCTGCAAAAATAGCAATGTTATCCCTAAAGAACCAAATGGCACACAGCACACATAAAATTAGAATTACATGTCATTTAATTTGCAGGCCTGGAGAGGTTGCAAAATGAATTGAAATAAGTAGAGAAAACAGTGACTCCTCAATCTTTTAAACTTTAAAAGATAAAGTCAATGAATACGCAACATATAACATTGCATTACTTCATAGTTCCTAGTATTTCCTGACACCATGAAACTTCAATGTGTCAAGGCCACCTAGCTCCTACCCTTTTTCAGAACAGCTCTAAAAAGGCTTCCATGGATTGTTGGACAGGATGCTTCAAGAAATTCCAACTGATGACTCATAGTAATTGGTTATGAAAGCTTAGTCGGCCTCAACAATACTCTCATTCCCTACTTAAAGCACCAATAGTTGTACTGCCACCACTTTCGTGAGTGTGAAACGTCAGGCTACAAAAGTGAAACTCACAACCAATGATATGGGGTGAGTCTGAAAGCATAGTAGGAATCCCTACCACGTGAAACAATGCTCCCAAGTGACTTTGGGAATCGTTGCACTCGGGAATCATCTTGCGCTAGCCCAATAACATGGCAATAAAAACTGTTCAATCTCATTGGTAGGGGAATCTAGGCCCGGATCATTTGATTAAAAATTCTATTGATGTTGTATTATCTAACATAACACACAAGAATAGTAGTCGAGTTACTCAGCCAACCCACATGCTGTTCTGTTAAGAATAGTGATGATCAGCAATCTTGAAGTGTTCTGTATGTAGGAGTCTGCACTTCTTCAACAAAAGGTAACAGAGGTCGCAATAGCAGCTAAGGGAGAACACACATGATGCAGAAGATTTAGCAACAATCAAAGGTGTGCACATCCAGGCAGTCGAGTTAAGAAGACAAGAAGAGGGTTCTAACTGCTGCATTGGAAGTATACTTGTAACAAGCCTACTCATACCATCTGTATTTATTGTGTGTTAGACTGTTAGTATTAACTAAGCGAGTCATGTGAATGCAAAGTTTACACATGACCAATTCCAAGAGATGGTGAATAAACAAGATTAGAAGACAAGCACAACTTATGCAAACATTGGTCGTATTTTCTACCTAACAATCTTTAAAACTTATTGAAACAGAAATCATGCATTGACCATTCCTAGTGGCAGTAAACTCGTGATCAAAATATAAAGGGACTATTGTGTTACAAAATTGGTGTAACCTTACGTAATGTCATGTTTGTTCCACAATTCATATATAGCATGATTTTTCAAAATAAATTGTATGCGAACTTAAATTGTAAAGTAAATTTTACTACTACGGGGTATTTTGTTCAAGAAGCATAGATGAAAAAGCTTTGGCATCTTGATGAGGAAAAGAATGGCCTATATGTGATTCAAGAACAAGTAAAGCATGATGATACAATTGTTGTTACAAGAAATCTTTTCAGTCTGAGAACTAATTCAATTCAAGAAGTAATGATTCACTTCCGAATAAAGCCAAATTGTGAAATCTTAAAATGGGGCATATGCCGATACAAAGAATGAACTCTTGTTTTCACAAGGCATACAACGGGAATCAAGGTGTATAAATACACCCGAATAGAATGGGGAGATTGCATTCAAGATGCTTAAATCAATCCGATTTTCCCATGAAAATCTGGGGCAAATGGCATTCAGTGTATTGTACACTTGATAAACTGGATGTCTTTGGAAGTTTTTAATGAAAATTTTATGTGTTTGGAATTTGGATGCTTATGTTTTGTGAGTATCTTGAAACAAAGGAGGCACAAGTTCTTACCAGGGGCATTTTTAGGCTATTCATCCAATAAGAAAAGGAAAATATAGCAAACCAACCCCAAAGGTTTCAACCAACGTGCAAATCAACCTCCAACGTTTACAATGGTGCAAATTAGCCCCAAAGGTTTATCCAATCGTGCAATTTAATCAAATCAAACAAAAACTTATTCAAATATAATGATAAATTACTACTTAGCCCTTAAGAATTATACACTAATTTAAACACCCATCAAACCACACCGTTCAAACACCCCCTTTGAATAAGCACCACACTTCCACCATTTGAACACCATCGGGGCACCGCTTGAAAATTTCAACACCACAACTCCACCGTTCAAAAACCAAAAGTCACCACTGCCTTTAAGGCTCAAACTACTCTTCACTCTTCACCATATTCAACTTCTATATCGTGTATATCTACTTGGTTTAAACCTTTGGGGATAATATGTTACTTGCCCGAATAAAAAGGATAAAAGACATACAACATTGAAACCAATGTTGAAATTGTGTCTAAAGATGTAGTTTTTCGTGAAAGACTTTTCCTTATCAATAATGAAAGTCTATGAATTTAGGATCATCAAGAGCATACAATCAATGTAATGATCTGCTATAATAAGAATGAGTTGGAATCTTTCTAACAATTTAGGATCATCAAGTGCAACATTTCAATTCCTTTCATAATTTGACTACTATATATTAACATAATTAATATAGGCAAGAGGGTATGCTCAATCAAATAACATAGGCAATCTACAACTAACTATCATCATAAACTATACTAAAACAATATCTTAACGTGATACGTGTCACTGCCACACTGATACGTTTCCCGCCGAAAGCCCTTCTCTAAAGAATTATTCAGCGCATTTATTTATCACAATTATTACAATTGCCTTCAAATATGTTTCTTGTCATATTACAATTACTATACGGATTAGTATTTTAAGAAGTATTCTCGGTTGACTAGCTACAATTATTACACTTGCCTTCGAATAAGTTTCTTGCTATATTACAATTAGGGAAATTTCACATGGTAGCATCCAGTTTTAATGAAATGCCAATAGTAGCACTTTTTAAAGAAAATTCCACATAGTAGCATCCAGTTCATGCACAATCTAATTGCCGTAGCATTTTACGTTAAGTTTTCGTTAAATTCATCATTTAGTAAGTTTATTCCACATGGTAGCATCCAGTTTTTGTTTAATTCACCATGTTAACGTTTAATTCACCATTTTAACGTTTAATTCACCATTTTAATGTTTAATTCACCGTTTATTTCATTAACGCTCATAAATGTTTGATAATTTTATTGAAAAATTATAAGAAACTATCTAATCCGGTCGAAACTAGTACTTATTCGCCTATTTTCTGATACGTAAACGGAAAAAGATATTGGCGTCATTTTTTACCTATCATAACGATTTTTTTCAAAAAACGGACGTTGCAATTACCCTTATGGGCTAACTCTTTTGAAGATACGATCAAAACAAGTATTTGTACGCCTATTTTCGATACGTAATCCGAAAAAGATATTTGATGTCATTTTTACCCATCATAACTATTTTTTTTTTGAAAAACGGACGTCGCTACTATTTTTATGGGATAACTCTGATGAAAATACGATCGAAACAAGTACTTATTCGAAAGAGTACTTGTTTCTACCGATGAATTAAACATGATAATGGTGAATTAAATGTTAAAAATTTTTTCGCGTAAAATTATTTAAAATTTATAATTTTTCCATAAAATTATTAAATATTTATGGACGTTAATGAATTAAACGGTGAATTAAACAATATATAAAATGGTGAATTAAACAAAAACCGGATGCTACCATGTGGAAAAAACTTACAAAATGATGAATTAAACGAAATTTAACAAGAACTTAACGGAAAATGCTACGGCAATTAGATAATGCATAAACTGGATGCTACCATGTGAAATTTTCTTAATTTTCTTTAAAAAGTGTTACCATTGGCATTTTATTAAAACTGGATACTACCGTGTGAAATTTCCCTTACAATTATTACAATTGCCCACAAATAACTCATCTTACCTGACCAAAATCAGCCAATTTCAAGACAATTCCTTGCCAAGTTGCCATATTAAATTATAATTACCCGTGCAGATCACTCCAAATATTTTTAGAATTATTTTTAGTTGACTAAAAAATTGTTAATTGACGCCTTTAAATCAATTGTCAATTGAATTACTAATTGGCTAAATCAATTCAAAATATTTATAGAAATATTATTATTTGTCTAAATCAATTCAAAATAATGAATAACTTTAGCATTATATCAATCAGTATAATTTTAATATTCTTGATTGAATATTTAGCATGATATCAGTGGATATATAATAATTCAGTATATCAATTAGTATAGAAATATTATTATTTTGAAACTAATTATATTAAGGTATACTCTAAGTGTAAATATTATTTGTTTATAATGCTTTTAAAAATCTAACATGCATGTTTCTATTCAAACATAAATAAATCCATGTAGCCTGACTTAAAATTAAATCTGTTCAACATTGAATTAATTAAATTTTATGAACAATTATTAAAACTAATCTATTTATTCATGTAGCCTGACTTAAAATCTTTTATTATTATGCTTTTTTTCATCATTGTGTATTAATTAAATCTCATATTTGAATTAGATGTTTTTAAACTTTTGAGTATTAATTAAATCTCTTATTCTTAAATTTCTATATATTAACATAACTCATATGACTATCTAAAACACAGTAACCAAACACACTTCATTAGCATAAAACAATGATAAACAAAGAAATTTTGAGACCAACCCTTTAATTTTTTTAGCAACCAAAAAAAAGAAGATAAAAGTGAACTTACATATGATTTTCTGGATCAAAAAGCCAAAGAGAATCAAAGAAATTGGTCTCAATTAACCGATTAGAATCAAATTAAAGACAAAACCATAGAATAAGAAATTTAGAGATTCTGTCAAAAACGGCTGGCAATTGGCATAGAGATGAAGATTTGATTGAGTTATCCCAAATAGACTATTACCACATATAGAGAGGAGAATAAGTAGGGTTTTCATTGGGTCTATTATATGATGGGCCAAGTTTTCCATTGTTCATTTAACCCTAGCTAAAATAATTGTGTATCGAAAATAAAAAAAAAATTATCCAAATGATATAGTCATGGCGAGACAATTTTTATTGGACTGATTGAATGTACATTTAAAGTTCTAAAGTGATTAATTATAAATTTAAAGTAATCACTTACAGATTTAAAATGATCAATTATAATCTTACGTAGACATAGTAACTTTTTAAAATAAACATAGTAACCTTTAATCATAACTAGTATCATTTCTAAAAACATAGTAACCTTAAATCATAACATAAAATGGAGAAGAAGATCGATGAGAAAGATGATTTTCACGTTAGATTTTCATAAGATCAATGGCTATAAATCCTTCTCATCCTTCTCTTTTGGACCCTTCTCAATGGATCCTCCCTATATATATATATATATATATATATATATATATATATATATATATATATATATATATATATATATATATAATATATATATATATATATATATATATATATATATATATATATATATATATATATATATATATATATATATATATATATATATATATATATATATATATATATATATATATATATATATATATATATATATATATATATATATATATATATATATATATATATTGTTATTTATTATATTTTGAGATCTTTATAAGTAACAATTATTATTTTATTTATGATACCTTCACCATCATCAAATATTATCAAATTGTCGTCAACTACAAGTCGAAGACCTTTAAGTGACATTAAAAATGGTACACAAGTTATTTTTATTTTTAGATATGATAAACATATAAAATGATTCTTACTTATGATGTTTTGGAAAATTATTTTGTGCAAAAGAAAGTATTGCAACACGCAACGTGTGGTCATTATCGAAAGCTACACCAAAAAGACTTTCAGTACCAGGAAGATATACAATTCATAGCAACACCATTGTCTTGCCATACTTTTAAACCAAGTTTGACACCTCACTTCCTAGAGGATCCTTGTAGTGACAACAACAACAGTGCTCATACTCATCATCCAAATAGCTTCATTCCGGATTCGCCAGACCATATAGATAAGGCTGCAGATACTGGTGAGGATCAGCGATCTACGGAATCTAGGACCCTCCCATTTCTTGAAAGCAAGTCTGTGTAGACCATGAGGGATTCAAATAGCTAGCCACAACTTTATAAACTGCAAACAATGTATACCCTCTTCAAATGGGCACATGCAAAGATAACGAATCAGCAGGCCAGGATACGACAAGCTCTATAGAAATCCATCGCTTCGGTTCCAAGGACATCGCAACTTTATGCGTTTAGACCGCTCGACGCAGTTCTTGATCACCAACGCAGGCACAATAAGGGAACCTACTCCATGTCTCCGTGTACGTGGTTGTCGATGGGAATGTCACTGAGTAGGAACCCTGAGCTGGTCGGTGAGCCTGGGTGGGTCTCAAAGGAGGGACGAAAATAGCCTGTACAAAACCAAGCTGTCTAACTGTCCTCTCAGGCAAATACACCTTGATGATATCAAAACAGGTGATACTCCTGATGAAGGCGGTGCGTGGGTGCTCATTCAGTAAAACCCTGGGAGAATTACTGTATGGAGTCCACTCTACCTGCTTAAAAAACAGCAACATAAACAACGAAAATATAAAATTATAATAACCAACGTAAAGATGTGTGAGGTCATGTACAAAACATGTGTCTCCGTCATGGAGTCCAGTATACTCCTACTGTCTCTCAGCCTGCTAAGCTCCCTAGTTGGCTCCTGCGGGGACCACAACTCCGCCCTGGTCTTGTTACACCTATTAGCTAGGCGAGGATGGGGTCGAAAGAACGGGAAGTACTCGTATATCCATGTTTGTAACAGTGTCAGACAACCCGCTATAGTCTGGCAGTCGACCTTTGACGCCATACCCAGCTGGCGATATATAGGTACGCCAGTGTCACAGCACCCCAGGCAATCTCATCCTGATCAGCAGAACAACAACTATAGGGTGCGGTCGTATCCCAGTTCTAGTCTTATCGACCAGCAGTGTCGAAACCACTATAGCCATGTAGTATGCAGTAGTTTGCGTGTCCAATGATTGAGAACGGTGGCACAACTGTAACATTTCACCAACGCTTATGCTGTCGTTAATGAAGACCCCCTTTCTCCGCAGCTCAGACATCGACTCCCCAAAGAGACCGACCAGGCCCATCTTCTATTCAGCGTCAGCAGGATCAGCAGGCAAAGCACCATCAATACTAAGTCCTAAAATGCGTTGCACGTCGTGCAACATAATCATCATCTCCCCCCCACGGCATGTGGAAGGTGTTGGTATCCGACTGCCATCTCTCCACAAAGGCTGCTATAAGAGCACTATCGATGTGATGGTGCATAATGTACGGCAGACGGCTTAGGGCACAAGCAGGTAAAACCTCGTACAGCTCATCGGACATGTCCTGCAGTCTGATGATCAAGTCCACCGTCTTCTTCCTAAGTCGGTACTCCAAAATCGGAGGCTTATGCTTCGATCCCTCAAAAATAACCCTTGCTATGTGCCTCCCGTAGCTGGGTATCAAACGAGTGTCGACAGGGCCCTCGGGCTGGGGTGATGTAATCAACCAGTCCACAGCAGCAGACTATGAGCGCCTCCTCCACCGTGGAGCCGCATCCTTAACCTGGTTGCCTCCCGCCTGATCAGAAGGGTCAGCCGAGCTATGGGCTTTACCCCTAAACTAACCAGCAACCCTCTAACGAGATTCCAATCAACGGGCTCCCTAACAGACTCTTCCTCACCGAAAGACTCATCGTAGTTAGTATCATCGTCCCCTGAGCCGAGCGTATCACTACGCAGGCTCGTTTGCTGGTCAAAGTGGGTACGAACTTGGTCTAGCGTTTTCGAACGTTGGGCCTGACTATGTCTGGCCTCTTGTTCCTGCCTAGCCCTCCTCGCAGATCCCGTAACCCCTCTCTCATGGGGGTCCTCCCTTAATAAAGTCGGTCTAGAGCTGTTGCCGCTCAACAGGCCTCTAAAAAACCCCTTGACTCTACCATGGTTTCTAGCCACTTACTACAATTTTCATAATTTAATGAACTATTATTAAAAAATTAAAATAATTAAACATTAACCACTAAAACAAAATAACTACAATTTAATCAAATAATAATTAATCACTACTAAATAAATAAACAAATAATATTAACATTTAAAAAATTATATAATAACATAAATAAACAAACAATATTAACATTTAATAAATTCATTAAAATAATATTATCATAATAACAATATAAAATAATAATAATAATTATTATAATATCTAATAAATTAAATAATAATTATATATTATTAAGTTAATAATATCACAAATATTTTAAATAAAATATATTTTAATATTTTAAATAAAATATATATTATTAAGTTAATAATAATATTTTAATATTAATATTTAATAAATTAAATAATAACAAAACAATAATTAATTAAATTCAAAAAAAAACATAGAAAATAAAGGGAATCGCACAAAATGTGCGTGTTCACCATGGTTTAATCGCACAAAATATGCGATTGGGCCATGGTACAATCGTACGTTTTGTGCGATTCAACCATGGTGCACACGCACATTTTGTGCAATTCCGTTAGTTTTTTTTTTTTGAATTTTGAAACGAGAATAAGTTAGAATTTACCTCGGTTTTTTGGTAACGATTCGAAGTCCAATGCTTTAGCTACAATAATTTTTTGTGTGGATTTAGTTAGTTTTAGAGTGATAAAAGTGTTATGGTGTGAGTTTGAAGTGTTTTATAGAAGTTTTAAGTCCAAGGGCATTTTTGTCATTTATCTAATTAATTTTAAATAGGGGTGGCGATAAAATGAAAAGGATGGCGAATTATAGAAATTGGGCAAATCAAAGCATATACTCCCTCCGTTCTAATTTACTTGCAACACTTACTATTTTTGGATGTTTCATATTACTTGCAACATTACCTATTTTGACAAAAAGTAACTACACAAATTTTCATTTAACCCCTACTTTATTCCTTTTCCCACCTATCATTATCAACCTAACCTTTTCACTTTTAATTCTTTTAAATCAACACCACAATTCCTCCTTTTAATTGCTCAAACAAAATTGTTTTCATTAATGGCAAAATGATTAAGTTCTACTTCTAATTCATCTCAAAAAAACAATATATATATTCTACTTCTAAAAGGAGCCGAGAGAGACCTAAGAGAACTTGGGACGAGCAAATAAAAGTTGACTTGCACGAGCTAAACCTCTCTAAGGACCTGACTAGGGTTAGGAGTAGTTGGAGGCGTTATACCCATGTTTTAGACCCCTGATTTCCTTTTAGAGTTCGTTTTGGGGTTCTGGTCCTCTTGCTTGTTTCTTGCTTTTCTGTTTCTTTTAGTATTAGTAGTAGTTTTTATCCTTTTTAGTTCTTTGATTGTTTTTACGTTTTTATTTTACCTTTGGTGTTCTTCTTATCTCCCTCGATGCAAGAACCTCTCTTTACCTTTCTTGAGTCGGGGGACTCCTCTTGGTCGCGCTCTCCTAATGGGTATGAGTTGCCGCCGTCCTTCCCTCCCCATACCCTGCTCATAGTTTTTTTTATGAGCAGGATAACATTGGGTAGGATGATAATAATGATGATTCTACTTCTAAGTTCTAACTACTCTACATAAAAACAACAAAACCCCCAACCCACTAATTTACTTGTTCTAGAATCTCCCCATTTCTTTAATCCCCATTTCCCCACCGTTTCTCTTTTCCACTGAACACCTATCTTCATCTCCCAACAACAAAACACTCAGGCCCCAAGAATGTCAATTTCTTTATCTCCCAACAACTAAAACACATTTCTTCCTTTTCTTTAAGTAATGTTTATCTTCTTTGGGTAATCTTTATTATATAACCCTAGATTTGAAAATAAAGGGCAATCCTCACAGTTTTGGGTTTTGTTTGGTTGTATTATGAATCTGAATTTGGATTATCATTTTTGTGGGTTTTTGGTTGTAATATCTTCATTTTTTTCTAATATCTAATCAATTTTTGGGGTTTTATACGGTTGATATAAGGAAAAAAAGGGAAATTCGAAGAAGAAAGAACGTGGGGTTGGTGTT
>CM033456.1:13615215-13644158 GCA_019425755.1 Amaranthus cruentus
ATAAACCATAAAAATCGAAAACTGAATATGATATGAAAGCAAAAAATTAAAATAGAAAACTAAAACATCAATCTAAAACAAAAAAACTTACCTTAATTAAAGAAGAGATGAAGAAATAAGCAGATTTAGAGAGTTTTTACGCAAATTTCGAAGGAGAAGAATAGTTGGAATTTGAAGAGAGAGAAAGTTGTTGATTGAATTCTTAGAATGAAACTGTTAAACATGAACTGGTTTGTGTTTGTTTTTCTTTTCAAACCGTTTGATCTTACTTAGATCAACGGTGGATAATCCTTCTCACCCTTCTTATTTTTACACCCTTTGTCATTGAATCCCTCCCATATATATATATATATATATATATATATATATATATATATATATATATATATATATATATATATATATATATATATATATATATATATATATATATATATATATATATATATATATATATATATATATATATATGTTGTATATTGTTATGGTAACATTTATTTTATATTTATTTATTTATTGTAAATTACTTTTCTACCCCGTTAATTTTCTTTATTTACTGTCAAATGCCATTTGACCTTTTTTCCTTTCTATTGCTTGGTCCCCAAGAAAATAACCACCTGATATGTTAAGATAACTACCCATGATTCCCTTGTCACCCATGATCTCTTTAACTATCTGTTACCTTATCCTTTGATTGATTATTATAAATACCTTCTTCTGAGTTCATTTAAAGTTAAGTTCATCTATCACTAAAAATTCCCATACATACTACCTTCATCTCTCATCAAACACATCATTCTCAAATAATCAACCACTCATTCATCACTCGATCTCCACTCCCTCATCTGACTTAAGCATCGGAGGGGTTTTCCGGGAGATCACCCCCCGGGCAAGGCTAACGTGTTGTGGTGCAGGACATCGGGTGAAGCAGCAGCAACAACAGGAGTTATTCCACCTTCCAATTTAAGGCGATTGACTTCTATAACGCTTCATCTTCAGGTGTTATTAAAGTCTTTTTGTCGATTCAAGTTTCGTATCCGAAACAGTTTGGTTCCGTCTGTGGGGATGTAAACATAAAAGTCATGTCTATGCCAAGAAGATCACAAGAAACCTGAATTGCCCTTTTATTCAATTATTACGTCTGTTTCACTCTGTCTTAATGAGTTGCTCAAATGGGCATCGATGTAAGACAAAAAGATATCGTTCTCTCCCACTACAACACATTCCTAATACAATTTCAATAGTTGGCTTTATTCTATTATCAATAATAAGAGTATACTTTTATTTTTTTGTGGCTTACGATTTCAATTTTTGTAATGGTAGCTTATAAATGGACAATTGAATTATGTTTGATTTTATCAAGATTTTTTTTATTGTGAATCCACAACAACCTTTTCCTCTCTAAACTTTCCTTTAATAGAAAAAATGGCAGACCCACATGTACCACTTCTCTCCACCATATTGACCATAAAACAGCTTATGAACCAACTGAGAAAATCCACGTTATTGGAATCAATAAAAACGCGGTTGCTCAAAAACGCCACCATTTTCATGAAAGAAATTCTGGTTGTTCACTGGATCAGGGGTTCTAACGAGTATAGTATTTTTAGACCCATGTAACTTAGGAGGAGATTTATCGGTTGATAGTCTTATTAATGGTTGTTGTTTTGGGCCAATGCTATGAGACTTTCAATATAATCCAGCTATTGTTGGCCCATTTAGAAGTTGTTACGGGCCGACATTTGGCTGAGTTTTATCGTGATGAATATCCTAAACGGGTTGTGTATTTGTTGGGGCTTATGTTATGGGGTCAAATCAAAAAATGAATCGGGGAAAAACCTATGACTGTACCAACTTCTAGAAAAGACCTCATGATAGTCAATATGGGCCCTCACCATCCATCAATGCATGGCGTTCTCCGACTCATCGTTACTTTAGACGGTGAAGATGTTATTGACTGTGAACCAATAGTGGGTTATTTACACAGAGGTATGGAAAAAATTGCGAAAAACCGAACAATTATACAATATTTGCCTTATGTAACACGTTGGGATTATTTAGCTAATATGTTCACATAAGCAAAAAACTGTAAATGGACCCGAGCAAGCGAACACCGAAGGCTAGCTGGATTACTACAACCCTTAGAAGTCCCGGTATGGAAATGGGATGACATTTCAATGAACTTCGTCGTAGGTCTGCCACGATCTAAGGCTGGTAATGACACTCTTTGGGTGATTATGGATAGACTTACTAAGTCTGCACGGTTCATCCCGATGAACTGTAAGTGGGATATGGAACAACTTGCTCGTGCGTACATTAAATATGTGGTGCGGTATCATGGGATACCTCGTAATATAGTTTCTGATCGGGACACCCGATACTTGTCACATTTCTGGAAATCCTTACAGCAAGCTTTGGGAACCACTCTTCTTTATAGTACGTCCTTCCACCCGATGACGGATGGTCAAACCGAGCGTGTTAATCAGGTGTTGGAAGACATGTTGCGAGCAGTAGCCATGGAATGGCAGGGTTCTTGGGATGAACATCTGGATCTTGTGGAGTTCTCCTATAATAATAGTTATCAGGCTACAATTCAAATGGCTCCGTTTGAGGCACTGTATGGTCGCAAGTGCCGTAGTCCAGTGTCTTGGGATGATTTCACCGAGTCTATAACCTTAGGACCGGATATGTTAGTTCAGATGACTGAGCAAGTCAAGTTGATTCGTGAGAAAATGAAGGCGGCCCAAGATCGACAGAAGTCTTATGCCGATCTTCGTCGTCGGCCGGATGAGTATGCCGTAGGCGACAAGGTTCTTCTCCGTGTGTCGCCAATGAAAGGCGTGGTTCGTTTTGGTGCTCGTGGGAAGTTAAGCCCACGCTTCATTGGTCCCTATGATATTGTGGAAAGGATAGGGAAGTTAGCTTACCGGTTATTGTTACCTAATGCAATGGGCAAGGTTCACGATGTTTTTCATATCTCCCAGTTGAAACGCTATGTAGCGGCTTCTTCGCATGTTTTAGACCCAGAACAGTTAGAACTTGATGAAAGTCTCACCTATGAAGAGCAACCTGTTCAGATTTTAGACAGGAAGGTTCGCAGTACTCGGCGTAAGGACGTCGAAATGGTTAAGGTGTTATGGTCTAACCATCGGTCACAAGAAGCGACTTGGGAAACGGAGGCTTCCATGCGAGCAAAGTATCCACACCTATTTTCTCAGGTTAGTAAGTTACGGGGACGTAACTTTGTAAGGGGGGCAGAAAGCGATAGAATTTTCGCACGTTGCGTATGTGGACCTAGTTGTTCCGTGGTTATGGGTTGCGTGTGGTGTTTGTGTGCGTGCTTTTGTGTGTTGTGTTTGTATAGGTGTTGTTGTTTGCATGTGTATTATAGGTTGCATGTTAGGTTTTGGGGTCAAAACCTTTTTAAGGGGGGTAGTCTGTAACACCCCGATATTTTGAAACGATAAATTCCGATATATTTAATAGAAGTTACTAGTATTTAATATTTTAATTAGTAGCTTATGAGTTCAAATTGGGCTTGGACGTGCATTATGCAACCTCTTAAACCCTTAAAACCTTTCGGGCCCAAAAACCTTAAACTCTTCTTAATTTAAATTAACAAAAAAAATAAAAATAATAATATTAGGAGGGAATAGGATAGGGCCAGCCATGTGGGGAGAATTTCATGGGATTTGTAACTCCCATAATTATTGTGAGAATAATTATCATTATCTCCTAATCAATTCATTTCCTAAAAATTCTTATTGCCTAAAGTCTAGAAATCTTCTCTAACCCTCATTATTCCTAAAACTTCTAAGAAACAAGCCCTAAAACCCTAAGCCACACGCCACTTTGCTCTTCCACTCTTGGATTTTTGGTGTTTTCCATCTCATTGTAAGTAATTCTATGTGTTTATCTTTTATTAAATTTTAAATGCAATTGCAAAGAGTATGTAATATATGGTGTTGAATGATTTTTAGCATAGTTTCTTCCATGATTTTTTATAGTAGTATGATTATGATTATATAATTGTCAATTGGTGGTGTTGGATGTTGTGTGTTGGAATTTGTCTTTGAAAAAGAGCATGTTAAACTAAGTTGATGAAGGATGTGTAAAATAATCATAATAATCATAAAAATAATAATAATAATAATAATAATAATAATGATAATAAAATATATGTTAAAGTAGAATTTTTAAGGAGAAGTTTTATTGAAACATATGAGGATGTCTTGGTATGGCATGAGATCTTAAAGTGGATGAATGATTTGTTTAAGAATTTATTATTTGAGGATTTTGAAAATGATTTTTTTATGTGAGTATGAATTTATGATTTGTATGATATAGATTTAATAGGAAATGTGGAAATTGGAATTTATATGAATTTTTAACAAGAATTGACAAAATCCCGTAGGATTGGAAAATCATGAAAAAATGGTGTTTTTGGAGCATTTTGGATTTGAAATTAGGTTAAAAATATTTATACTATGTTATAAATCATGAAAATTGGTACCCGGGGGTTTTGATGCCTTCCGGACGCAACCGTGAAGTCGGATTTCCGGTTTGACAGTGTTATGACAGGTTTCTAGACAGATTCATATGCTGTTTTTTTTTAGTGTTTAATGTGTCCTAGGGTTGTGGTATATGTCTCATGATATGTGTATGTGTTCTATGTATGATGGTAGTTGTATGTATGTGATGTGGTTTGCCTTGAGGAAGATGTGAATGTGTTCTTATTTCCGAATACGGTTAAACCTTGTAGGAAGCCGATTCGTGACCGGAAATTGATTAGGACCTTGTGCTTTGTTTGCTTGATCAAGGTACGTACACGCAGCATAGAATTATAGTATATGTTACGTACCATATGATAATGGTAACAAAGGTAAAGTATGGGCATGTAGTATGAATATTGATATGATTCCGAATAACTTACTCCATTATAACATTTTAATAAGCAGAGGTGGTATGACCTCACTAACTTGAAAGTGGACGTGTATGACGTCAATTGGGGAATGAATTACTCGCGGCCATTGGAGCCTATGAGCCACCGCGGGGGTATGCATACTTAACCATAGGCACCGAAGTAGGACGTGTGTCTATGGTAGAGACTTGCTTAGGGGTTAGCTCCCCCTAGCGTATTGTCTCGCCTATGGAGTTTGAAGTGGTACCGGCAGTATGGCTGGAAAAGATATAGCAGTATGGCTGAAAAAGATACAGCAGTATGGCTGACTAACTGAAACAAGAAATTATTAAAGTTATTATCTTTAAATTTATTGTACTCGAATTAAATGAATTACGACTTCTTGCTGACGTGTACTTTTTGGTCTTAACGATCCTGCGATGATGTCGTTACCTTCTTGGACAATGACTAGCAGTAAGTTAATTGCAGGTATGGGGAGTGAGGATTACTATGGGAGAAATAAATTGTCAAAGTCCAGAATTTATTATGAACTTAAGTTTTCGTACTTTTAAATGTTTGGTTTTATGAGGCGTGAACGCTCTCCAGTTGTAATAATTAGACCTAGACTACGAACTTATCCGCGGCTAAGTTTTCTTTATGTCTGTTAGATCGCAATAACTCTAATAGAACTCGATCCGCAGGTCTTGTTTCGTTATGATATACGTTTTAAACTATCCGTTTAACATCCTGGTTTGACTCGGGCCGTACTTAGTTCTTCAAAAGGTCGTTTTCTCTTTTAAACCAATCCGAGTTAAACTACGGGATGTTACATAAGGATATATATATATATATATATATATATATATATATTGAGACTTGGGGAAATTTATATAGAAGAATGACAAAAACCACACTAAAACTTGGGAATCCCCAACACTAGGCATAAAACCCGGGAGGAAAAAGCCATTGGAAGGGCCAGAGACAAACCACTTCAAAACCCAATGACTCCTTAGACTCCAATAATATATATATATATTATATAATATATATATATATATATATATATATTATATATATATATATATATATATATATATATATATATATATATATATATATATATATATATATATATATATATTAATATAATATATATATATATATATATATATATATATATATATATATATATATATAATATATATATATATATATAACCTTCTTTAACATTTTAATTACAATAATTTTCTATGTCGAGTTATCATATTCTAAAATCTACGTATAATATCATCATTTGAACTTATATTCCAACAAATTCAAACAAATCAATTTACTAATCAAAAAATTCCAACAAATTAAAAATAAACCTTAAATTAGTTTGAAATGTACTAGCCAAAAACCCTAACTTAATTGACTAAGGATTGATGGGCAATTGTAGAAACAACAAACAATGTTAAACATAAGCCAAAGCAATCATACAAAGTTAGAATAATTGAATGAAAATAACTTTAGTTTGGGAAGAAAGAACAAAAAAACCTTGGCAAGTAGACTCACTTGCTAATGCCAATGGTAAATTCAAAATCAATCCTTGGACACAAATGCAAAACTTCAAAAGTAAAAAACTAGATCAAGAAATTTTTCCAGCAAATCATTAAAGCCAAAAGCCCAAAACAATTACGAAAATCAAATTAAACATATAAACAATCAAAAGTATCCACAACCATACCTCAATCTCTTATATATATGGGAGACAAAATTGTATCTCTCTACGAGTTTACTTCAAAGTTCAAACCCTAAACTCTGTCAACATTTCAGAAACTTAAATTAGAAAATCTTTTCGCTAACAACCCTAAATCAATTATCTAAACACTTATTTAAAGAAATTCAAACAAATTATCTAAATTAATTGTAGAATTTATATGAACCCTAAATTTATAAATTTACCACAACTTAAGCCACAAATAATTTTTTCCACAAAATAACAACTTTTAATAGTTTTTTCTACAAAATAGCACTCAAATATTAAACAATTAATTACAGTAAAATTATGGAGGAAAAAACGTTTGTTTTCAGTTAAGTATGGAAATTATCATTTTACTCCTGTTCCATTTCATTAAAACTCTATAGCTCCTTCCTTTTCTATTCAACGTGTTCTTCCTCCTCCATTATTGTTCTTCTTCTTCTTCATCCTTAAACCATGGGTTGATCTTTAATTGAGACAATGAAAATGAACAATATTAATAACCGATTTTCAAGAAGTGTGAAATTCAAGCAACTATTACAACACTCTTCTGAAGAAGAAATTGATCAAGAAAGTACCCATTATTATTCAAGTAGTAGTACTAGTAGTCCCAGATCAAGTAGTCCAAGATTAAGCAGTTTCAATAACAATGACAATGACAATTATTTTGGTACTAATTCACCTTCACCATACAATTTTATCATGTCTTTACCATTATCGGTATCACCTTACCTTAAATCTCTATGGATTAAACTCTTCCCTACCCAACACTACCACACAAATCATACCATTGATAATATCTACTTTTCTCATGGTAGAAAGTGTTGGATTGGGTCTCTTCTTAGAGAAGAAGGACATGTTTATTCATTAGTCGTTAAGGATGGGATGTTGTATATTGGATCCAAATCCAAAAAGAGGAGTTTTCACGATGCGGGTTGGTTTAAATCGGGAAGTGAGTTGGTTAAAGCGATTGTTATTTTTAAAGATCAACAAGTGTTGAAGGATGAAGAGGAAGAAAAACAATAATGAAGGATAAAGAACACGTCGAATGGAAGAGGAAGAAGGTACTGAGTTTTAATGAAGTGGAACAGGGTTAAAATAGTAATTTCCATCTTAACGAAAAAAACGTTTTTCGCTTCATAATGTTACAGGCGAGTGCTATTTTATGGAAAAAATTTCAAGAATTGCAGCCACTCACCTTTTGCAATAATTGGTGCCTACCATGTAGAATATCCATAAAATAATCAATCATGCATGAATCAACAAACTATGTTTAACAAATAACATTCAAAAAAAGTACATACATGATAGCAGCATATTGACGGTGGACGTTGGGTCAGTGGCTGAAGCCTGGAGTGGCGGAAGACCATAGAGCGCAGACCGCAGACATGTGGTTCTTTTGTTGTTTGAACACTGCTTGAAGGTTTTTGAAGGCGAATCATTGAAGACTGAAGTTGCCTTGCTTTACCGACTGTTGTATCGCATGAATGGAGAGGAGAACTTTGAGGGTCAATGGTTCAGATATGTGAATGAATGCCATACAATTTCTTGTATCTCAATTTCGCTTATTCTGTGTTATTTGTGAATGAATTATTTATTCAATTAATTTTTTTATTCAATTCTTGGGTGTTGTTTTTTATTACCCAATTATTAATTCTTTTGTTGATTCAATGAATTCTTGTATCTCAATTTTAGCTGTTGATTCAATGAATTTTTGTATCTCAATTTTCATTTATAATTTAGTTGTTGATTCAATGGATTCTTTGTTGATGGAAACTCCAAATAAAGCCCTTTTTTCTATTGACCAAACTGATTTTTAGAAATATATCCACTTCAAGTGGATGATGAAACCATAAACCCAAACAAATAGAAACCTAATTATCTTAGAGTTAAACCGTCAGAATAAAAAATATTAGCAATGAGGATTTAATGTGATGAAATAAATCCTTGAAGCAGGGACAACAACCAAACAAGTGATCTCTAGATTCATCGCCCTGCTTACACAGAACACATATAGTTACATTGTGTGATTTAGTCTATTTTGTATGAGAGGAATAGAGTTAAATTTGAGTCTTCTTCCCTGGACCTCCGCAACGTTGTCTACAATCTGAAACTCAGGATCGGTATTTGGGCGAGAGAATTGTTGGGGTATATCGATTGCCCTCTACATGTCTTCATCCATAACATTAATGTTGTTCTATCTTAGATCTTTCGTTTCCTCATGCATCCATTTGATCTAGTCTGCTTTCTTTAGCTTTTCTTTGTGTTCAATCTGTGGTTGTATGGTTTGTGTCTTTGGAGCTTTGCATTTGGTGGTTTGGTGGCGGTTTTTTTCTTGTTGCAGTATTGGTGTGTAAGGTGTTAGGTGTAGCTCCTATCCCCTCTAGTGTGTAAGGTGTTGTGTTGTTTAACTTTGTTAGCGTTGCATAGTCCACTCCTATGTTGTCTTGGGTGACCTGTTTCTTGGTCCCCTTTTTCAATGGGTTTTTCCCCTCCCGGGGTTTTTTATGCCGGCGATTTTGGGGCTCCCAGGTTTCAGTGTTGGTTTTGTTTGTTCTCCATTTATATAAATCTTCCGAATTAAAATTTACACAATAAATACCCCAATTGGCAAGCCTGTCCTTAGTAAGTAGCCTATTCTGTATGATTTGCCACATACAAATAGAACCCTTAGGAGAAGCCTTACCACTGCACCAAAGATCCCTCCAAGAAGGCTTAGGACCAGACGCAACTCTCAGTAAATACGCCTTTTGCACATGAAATTTCCTATTGACCACAAAACTACTCAACACATCCCAATCAAGAACCTGAGTCCTACTATCAACGATTCGAGATAGCATCTAAAAAGTAATAGAAGGCACCCTATATTGTATAAAATTAGTCCCTTTCAGGTAATAATCATTCACCCACTTGATCCACAATCTATCCTTCTTACAAGCCAAAGCCCAAAGACATTTCAAAAGAACCACCTTATTCCAGATTTTGAGATTACAAATATTAAGACCCCATAAGCTTTAGGAACACACACACCTTCTTCCAATCAATTCTAGGAAACCCCATCTCACTCAGGACATTCTTCAAAAAAGACCACTTTATAGAATGATAAGCCTTAGCATATCAATTTTAAGCATACAGAGAGGACTTATGTGACTCCAAGTATACCCTTTAATAAGATCAGTAGCCAACAACACATTATCAACAATCTAACTTCCTAGAATAAACCCAGATTGAGCATACTAACTAAATCACACACCACATATTGAAGCCTAGATGTAAGAATTTTGGCAACAAGTAAACCACAATACAATATGATATGAGTCTATAATCTTTAACCAAAGTAGCATTAGGGATCTTGGGGATCAACGTAATGGCAATGATATTTACAGGAGCATGAAAGACATTATGACGAAGAAATTATTAACAACTGCATAGATGTCATGTGTGATAATATGCCAAACTTTCTTAAAAAAGTAAGAGTTGAAGCCATCTAACCCTTGGCTTTTTTGAGTCATCAATACCCTTAAGAGTTGCATCAAGTTCATCAGTGATAGGTCTAATAAGAGCAAGAGCATAAGGATAGGAAACTTAAGCACCATCTCTCATAACATGCGGATCAATACCGACCAAAGAGGTAGCACTCATACCAAGAAGATTCTTATAAAACCGAGAAATAAGGTCACTAATCTTCCTCTTGTCCTCCACAATATTTCCAAAATCATCTTGTAAACAATCAATCCTATTATGACAAGTACTGTCCTTAACAACACTTTGAAAAAACTTAGTGTTCAAGTCTCCTTCATTCAACCATCAAACCCTAGCCTTCTAAGTTTCTAATGTGTTATGGTTTTATGGACATATATTTGTAAAGATGACGTGTATGACCAAGCGATTTACGTGGATAGATTGATTTGAAGCTCACGAATGTTGTTTTTTGACTTTTGGCTTGATTAACATTGTTTTGAAGGAATGTATCAAAGGATATTAATGTATTGGACTTTTTGATTAATTATACTTTTGGCATTGGATTTTTGTTAGTTGCTTTAGTATTATTATTGTAATATGTGTTTAAGGACATAAGTTATTAGAAGAAAAGCGAGCTACTATTTTTTAACTAATCTATAATGATTTATTTACATTTTAAAGTCCAATAATTGAATTTTACTATATAAAATACCATGAAATTTAAATCAATATTCTTTAGCAAAATAAGTATGGACTGGTAGTTTTCAGGGGTAGATCGGAACCGAACCGGATGTAATAGGTCCAATCTTCAGTTGACGATCGAGCTCTTGTTTTCTGTTTGCGAGAGGTCCAACATATTGGGTTACGACCAAGGTACACGAGGTAGGCAGTGGTTGAGATGTAGTCGTCTGTATCCCGTGCCCAATCAGCATCACTGAAAGCGTGCAAGTGTGAAGATGATGATTGGCGATAAAGAAGAAGGCCATGATGTATGGTTCCTGAAAGTTAACGAAGAAGTCGTTTTAGTGCAGCCCAATGATCATCAGTAGGGCATTGCATATACTGGGAAAGCTTGGCAACTGTGTAGGCAACATCGGGTCTTGTAAAGCTCAAGTATTGAAAGCTTCTTAATAGAGTACGATAATCTGTAGGATTTTGCAAAGAGGAGCCATGTTTGGTGAGTGGAGGGTAAGTAGCCATGGGAGTTGCAACATGATTGGCAGAATCCATCTTGGCACGAGAAAGAACATCCATTATATACTTACGTTGACTGAGAAAAAGACCGTGAGCATGGGGAACAACTTCAGCACCTAGAAGTAGGAGAGTGGTCCAAGATCCTTGAGGGAGAACTGCTTAGACAAGGCATCAATAAAATTTGTGAGTGACATGTTTGAGTTACCTGTGACGATTATATCATCTACATAGACAAGTAAGTAAATAGTTGATCCATTTTGAGTAGAGATAAAGAGAGATGAGTCAGAGATAGAATTCTTAAAGCCTGAGCCAAGTAAGAATTGTCAAAGTTCCCGATACCAAGCCCTTGGAGCTTGTTTTAAACCATACAACGCTTTTTGAAGCTTACAAACATAAAGTGGGTGAGTAGGATCTTGAAACCCCGGGGGTTGAGACATGTAGACTTCGTCCGTGAGAGTGCCTTGTAAAAAAGCATTATTAATATCTAATTGTCTTAAGGACCATCCATGCGAGAGAGCTATGGAAAGAATGAGCCGAACCGTTGCGGGTTTAAAAACGGGGCTGAAGGTTTCTGTGTAATCTACCCCAGGACGTTGATGGAATCCATCAGCAACAAGACGTGCTTTGTACTGTTTGATTGAACCATCAGGATTACATTTGATACGATAAACCCATTTAGAACCAATGGTATTGTAGGAGGAAGAGGGGGGTGTGAGTTCCCATGTGTGAATTTTTTGAAGAGCATGGAACTCTGCTTCCATAGCTTTACGCCAAATGGGGTGTTTGAGAGCTTGAGTAATATTTGCAGGTTCACTAATAGTGTCTTGAAGTTGGATATGGAGATTGAGCTTTCGAATGGGTTTGCGTATATTATTTTGTAATCTTGTGGTCATTGTGTGGGTTGGTGGAGGAGGAGCATTATTAGTGGAAGTGGTGGAGGAATGTATGGGAAAAGATGATGAGCTAGCATGTGATCCTTCACAGAAAAGAAATTCGATAAGAATTCAATAGAGATATTATTGTCTTTACATAAATGAGAAACATAAATAATATTACGAGAAATGGAAGGAACATAAAAAACATTGGTTAAGTGAAGAGAGGTAGAAGACAAAGTTAAAGTAAGAGAGCCAATACAAGATATAGTGAGACTTGTACCATAACAGGTGACCAATTCCTCAGTTCCATCATAGGGGGAGTGAATGGAGAGGTTCGCTAAGTCATTGTTGACGTGATGAGAGGCACCACTATTAGCCATATTTGATTTGGAAGGGATGTGGAAGGTTGGAAGGATGTATGATAGGCTTGTGGAGTACTAGTTTTAGAAAATTTTTGAGAATATGAGGGAGTAGGAACTGCTGTGGGAAAGCGTTGGAGAAACTTAGTACAAGCGGTGACTACGTGGCCTTGTTCCCTACACCATTGGCATTTTCCAAGAAATGGACGTGGAGATGGTTGTACATTGGGTGGTGTTGGCAAAAGAGGAGGTTGCTTTTGTGATTTTTTTTGTGGTTTAGTAAAGGAACGGTGTGGGCGAGAATTGATGTAAGCAGCAAAGGTCGTTGTTGGGAGGGCACTAGTAGTTTCTTGATCCTGTTGGATAGTAAGCTCACAATTTATAAGTTTCTCATGGAGTTCTTCAAAGGAGATAGTGGTATCACAACCATTTATGGTGTCTTTGAGGGTTTTGTAGTTGGAGTCAAGACCATCGAGAATACGCTCAATGAGGTATTCATAATCAACGGGTTTGCCGAGAGAGGCTAGTTGGTCAGAGATAGCTTTGATGGAGTTAACATAGTCGGTAACGGATCGATTACCTTTGGATACTTGTTTAGTTTATCCTTTAGTTGTTTAATATGACCTCTTGTGGGTGTAGCATATGTTTGGGCAAGTTTCTCTCATATGGCACGAGAGGTAGTGGCTTGGGACACAAGAGAATGAAGGGAATGGGATAGGGTTCCAAAGAGTGCTCCAAAGAGGAGTTGATCTTGCCTAAGCTATGCGACATAGTCGGGGTCGGACTTTTCAATTCCGTAAGAAATGATAGTGACAGGAGGTGCTGGATAAGTGCCATCAACAAAACGAAAGAGGTTGTGTCTTGTGAGGATGGCTTGAAGTTGGATTTTCCATGAGATGTAGTTGTGAGAGGTAAGTTGTACAAAATTATTTATGTTAATATATGTGAAGGGTTTGGAGGTATCAAGAGGATTAGGAATTTGGTAGCCTGAATTGGAGTTTGGCATGGTGAAGAATAGAAAAAAAATCAGTAGATGAAGCAGCGGAGGGGAATTAAGATCAAGCTTTGATACCATATAGAGTTGTAAAGGATTTTTATTATTTTGCCTTCTGTAAAATGTACATATTTATACTAACTAGTACAAAGCCCATATCTTTACAAATAAGGTAACAAAAGTTGTTGTACAAATATAGAGGTAATTGACATAATTTAAGTATGGAATGTTTGACTAGCTAAGATCATGGAGTGATTGTAGAGATCTCATAATATTATTACAGAAGTGATTTTAGGAAGATGATTTATTCCTTAACAAAAACATTCTTGCTTGTGAAATTTTCAAATACATTATATATAAACTAGTATAATACCCGTGCAATGCACGAGATTTTTTAAATTTTTGTATATAGAGTAATTTAATTATTTTGAAAATTTTTCTTTGCATAATTATTAATTATTTAGATATAAAATAGGTATTTCATCATTATATTAAAAAATTACATATTTGATTAAATTAGATAATTTAAAATTAGTCCCACATGAATTGTATGTAAATATAATGAAGAGTACTTTAAATTACATACCTATTTTTACTATTTATAATACCCCAATCACCACGTTTACAATTAATTTAATAAATTAAAATACCCCAACTACCATCTTTTTGGAATAAACTCATCCCACTCTTAATATAGATGCCCAACCTAAAAGGACCATTAAAAAGAATTAGAGGGAGTGTGATTTAAAGTGACACGTGACAAATAATAAAAATTCTTCAACTTGCATTCTACATCTACCACGTGTCAAACAGATTTCTGAATTAGTATTCTTAATTAACTAATATCTGTGCCTAACCAAATGGGACCATTAAAAAGAATTGGAGGAAGTATGATTTAAAGTGACACGTGGCAAATAATTTAAATTCCTCAACTTACATTCTACACTGTCACGTGTCAAACAGGTTTCTGAATTAGTATATTTATGATACTTGTAATATATTGGGACATCACTAAAAAAAATGAAAAAAAACATCTTTAAAAGTTTACTTTAGATCTAACAACATATTCAATGGGTTTTACTAAATGTTTTTTTAAGACTTGGTTCATCTCATTTTAAGTAAAATAAATATAATTTCAAATTTCATATTTCAAATAACTATAAATTGAATTCCAAAACATTTAGAATATCTTATATATATTTATTAAAAAATTACCTAACAAAAAGGAGAAAGAAAAGGCAAAACAAACGCAAAAACTGAATGTAAACCTTAAAAGATATTAATTTTGACCTTAAATGTATCAATTTCAACTTAATGTAAACCTTAATTATATCAATTAAAATAAAAAAAATTCAATTTTAACTTAAAAATGATCATTTTTGACATTAAGCTGATCAATTTTAACATGTAATAAATCTGACTAATAAAGTTGTACGCGAGTTTGTTAAAGATTGGTTGAAATCTAAGTATTGTTATATGGATTAAATCTTACCAAAGTTAACATGTAATACAATATAATAAAAAGACTCTAAAAATCCACATGATATTCTCCTATTGATTTGTCATATGGATTAAATCTTACCAAAGTTAACATTGATCTATTCCATAATACTCCCTCCGAATCTTTTTAGTTGTCCCATTTTCTTATTTGGCAAATTCATATCAGTTGTCCCATTTTCTTTTTTCTCTATATTTTCTTTACCTAAATACCCCTACTTTTACTACTCTCAATACCCAACTACCACCTTTACCCCACTTTTACTACTTCCAATACCCCAACTACCATCTTTACAATTAATTTAATCAATTAAAATACCCAACTACCCCCTTTTTTATGGACGCCACACCACCCTTAATAACCGTGAAAACCCAAATGAGACATTTAAAATGATTCGGAGGGAGTATATGAGTAATATATCACAATTAGATATATTCTTTTAAATTTTCTTAGAATATTATATTTGAATTTAAGAACTATATAAGATTTTCAATTAGATATTCTTAGAATATTTATTTTCTTTTTTTTTTGTTATAATTTTTGCTAATTAATAAAGTTTCTTCATCGGAATTTGAATTTCTAAAATATTTAATTCCAGAAAAAAAAATAATACATGATAAACAAAAATTATTTTGAGAATGACAAAAGATTATTATGATAACGTTGTTGAAAGATTACTCAGATTTGCCTTAAATTTACATTTATATATTCTTTTATACTAACAATTTTGTGTATTGTACGAGTTTCTATACTAGCTATATATATTAAGTGATTAATCATATGATCAATTATAACTTTTTAGAGAAATCATTTTTTAAAAAATTTTGATCTAAAAGTTATCAATTTTGACATTAAAGTAAACAACTTCTACATATAAGTTAAATAGTTAATAACTTTCATCATCATTAAATTTTCTGAAGTCTTTAATTTTGACGTTAAAATGATTGATTCTCACCTTAAGGTGATCAATCATATATAAAATGATTATATAACTTATCAATTATAACTTATAAAAGAGATTAATTTTCACCTTTAAAATATCAATTATGATCTTAAATAGATCAATTACTGATCATATAAAAAACTACTATAATTAGATCGATAAACATCTAATTAAAAATCAACCCGATTATCCAAATGAACATCTCTAGGTCTCATATTGACACGGCGGCTGGCAATATTACGTTAAAGGTTTTATTACAGTATAGATAGATAGAAGTTTTAGAAGTAAGAATTCTCTTAATTGAGAGTCGTTAAGTGAAAAGTCGAGTATTAATAAGTATAATCACCTTAAACTGAAGTTCACATTGGGCAACTCAGAGAGAGACCAGAGAGAGTTAGAGTTGGAGGCTTGGAGCCCCCACACTAGAGGGCCAACTTCTCCAACGTCTCCCTTTCCACTTTACCTTCTTCATCTCTTCCTCCAGAATCTTCCTTTTTCAGGTTTTCTCATTTCTCTCCTCTTTTCTTCTTCCATTTTTCTGCTTCTAATGGTTTCAAGCTGCAAATTTAACTAAATTTGGGTTCTAACTTTAATATGATTTGAATTTTTAGTTGGGTCACTTTCTTGCGTAAATTTAGTGGGTTTGTTCTAAAACCTCATATTTACATCAGTTGGTGGTGGGTTTCATTTCCTGGACGTTAACAGTCTTTGATTTATTAGCTGTACTTTAAATTTTGAATTTGCTTAGGGTTTTGATTTTGACTTGTCTGTTCTAGATTCATTTCTAAGATGGTTGAAAAAGTTGCTAAACTTTAGTTAAAATTTAGTATAAAATTTGAAACTATGAATTTGAATTTCTGGTGTTTTCTTGAGCTTGACTTGTAGTTTGATCTGAGAGATTATTAGTATTTATTAAGGTCTTTTTTCTTTTTATTTTTTTCAGTTTCTCTGTTTATATATTCGGAATTTTAAAGGAATTAATTTACTTATGGAGAATATATTTGGGATTATAATTTATTTGGGACACTCATTTTGATTTGCAGATCCAGCTTCAGAATTTTCTATCTGGGTACCTTAAGCTTTACTTGCTTGTTCTTATTGGATCTATTGAACTAAGTAGTTTAAGACTTTAAGCTAATTTACTACCATATATTCTAGATGTTCCTTGTTACTAAAGGTGTAGTAGAAAGTGGGTGGTTATTTCTTCAATTTGAATTTTGACCTAAAACATAGTTTTGGTGCTGTGGTGGTTGAGAATCTTCAAACATTTTGAATCCTAATCCAGCTCACCTTTGTTTGGCATTTTCCTTCAGTAAGTTTGGTAGAAAGCTCAAAAATTTTGACCCTGAAAACGCTTAATAAAATTTGCCTCTCCTATAGTTTTGCCTTAGGATTGCGTCTGTAATTCTGGGTTTTGAAATGGCTGTTGGCCAAAACAGCAACAAGAATGGACCATTAACTCAGCCATGTCGTTGTTTTAAAGTGGCAAACTTAAAAGAAGCTATATTGGATGCTAGTGAAACATCCCATTTAAGAGATCTTTATGTTTTGGGAGATCAATTAGGATGGGGGCAATTTGGTGTGATTAGGGAGTGTGTGAATAAGTTAACTGGGGAGGTATTGGCTTGCAAGTCGATTTCCAAAGATAGATTGGTGACACAAGATGATGTTCGAAGTGTGAAGCTTGAAATTGAGATTATGAGCAAGCTGTCGGGTCATCCTCACGTGGTTTCTCTGAAAGCCGTTTATGAGGAAGAAGCTTATGTTCACTTAGTGATGGAGCTTTGTGCTGGAGGTGAGTTGTTCCATCGATTAGAGAAACAAGGAAGGTATCCGGAGGGTCAAGCCAAGGTTATATTCCGGCATCTAATGGAAGTGGTCCAATATTGCCATGATAATGGTGTTGTCCACAGAGATTTGAAGCCTGAGAATATTTTGTTGGCGACAAAGTCATCTTCTTCACCGATTAAGTTGGCTGACTTTGGCCTAGCCACATATATTAAGCCAGGTAGATCACTTCATCTACCGCTGTTTTTTGATTTGTGCTACTTGGACTCTTCCATTTCATTTGGATACTTAACAATGTGAGTCAATGTACAATAACGTGCAAAATTTAAAAAGATTGTGCGTCTGATCATAGTGTAAAAATATCTTTTCAGTCAAGGTAACGGTCACAAAACTGATTTTATGGTCAATGCGGATGATCTTGCTGTCAATGCGCCTATATATCGGTCGTGGCAACTAAAAATCTTTATGGTACGACTGCGATATAGCGGTGTGGCCTTGTTTTTGCAGTTTCTCTCATATCAAATCATTTTCATTCACCACTAGTAGTCGAGTCTTGGTAACGTAGGATTTTTGCAAGTGTCTCAATCCTTTAGTTACTGCTCAAGCAGGGCAAGATTTACACCGGACTGTAGGGAGTCCGTTCTATATAGCTCCTGAAGTTTTGTCTGGAGGTTACACCGAAGCTGCTGATGTGTGGAGTGCTGGTGTGATTCTCTATATACTTTTGAGTGCTATTCCCCCATTTTGGGGGAAGACAAAGTCCAAAATATTTGATTCAGTGCGAGCAGCTGATCTGCGCTTCCCATCTGAGCCTTGGGATCAGATATCAGAATCTGCCAAGGAGCTGATCAAGAAAATGCTTTGCAAAAATCCTTTGAAGCGCTTGACAGCTGAGCAAGTTTTAGGTATGATCTCGTCCCTTTGCTAAATCATATGAGATGTTATTTCACCAATATTAGCAATACCCATCATTACCAATTATCAGTGTTCGTAAAATAACTAATCTTCATTCTATTAAATGGCTTATCATGAAAGCATTATCCAACACATTTCAGCTTCTTTAAAAGACTGAATCTTCTATGAGCTGTTGTACATAGACAACAGTTACCATAAACCGGAAACTTCCCACCGAGTCCTGTTTTGGAACCTTTGTTGTGGAAACTCTTGATTAACGTTTCTGAAAATACATTTCCCAAACGTATTTTTAAGCCCAAAACCATATATATATTGATTGTGGGCTGGTGGCATTGGGATATAGACCAGTTGCATATTGCAAATCGAGTTTTTCTAGAAACACTCATGGTCTTTTGTCGGTTTCCTACAGCTCACTCGTGGATGGAAGAACATGATGCAGCTCCTGAATACACACATGAGTATGGCGTTTCCTGCTCTGAGCATTTAATAACTCGAGAGAACTCAATTTCGGTTTCATTTATCGCTAGGGATCAAGATATAAGCTTTGGCACGGGATCTGCAGTAAACTGTGAACCGCAATCACCAACATTCTCATGCAGATCATCTTTCTCAACATTTATGGTGGAGCCATCCACACCTACCCTTGTATCAAGTGGATTTACATTCCGAAGTAGCGGTGATTTTAAGGCTCTTGAGTTTGTTTCCCCAATTCCTTCCATGCCTAGCTTCACATTTTTCAGTGCAAACTCGATAAATGAGCATGAGAATCAAATTGCGGTCCGTTCAAGCTACCGCGAAAGCACAGAAAAAATTCATGCAGGTATATAGTACTTTTTCACTTTCATCATAATAACATTCTATTTCTAGTGTTGGATGATGAAGCGGCTTATCAGCTCAACTTTATGAATTTTTATTATCGGCGTATATATTTAGCTTTGCCCTGCGTACTGCTTGGAAACAGGAGAAAAACTGTCATGATTATGATCGATTAGTGTTAAATGTTGTAGGTGTTGCGTTTCATTCATAATATGATTATCATCTCATGATGTCTTGTCGTATTTTAGATGTGGAGAAACGGTTTGAATCTCCAGATTCCTCCCATATCTCAGGAACTGACGATCGGGAGGTAAAACAGAATTCAGCAGACTCTAAGCGGAGTGAAGCAATGGGTTTGAGGGTTCTGGGTATCCACAACAAGAGGAATAGAACGATTGGGCTTGGGGAGTTCGAGCAGCTTGATATTGTGGTAACCGAGTCAGTAATCAGATGGGCGTCATGCACCCACTTACCCACGACGTCATCACTCAGGCTGTCTCTTGTATGCTGACGGATATGAATGATGATTGTAGCATCAAAAATGTATTAATCTGCTGTTGTTAGTGATTAGATGTCAATGAATCTCTGCAGATTCTTCTTCAAAATGTGTAAAGCATGGATTTTGAAGGCACTCATTTTCTCATCCTTTTTGATCTTACTTTTAGTGGTACATTCTTCCCTTTTGTTCTCATAAGATTAACTATGAACTAACAGCAGAACACTACACACTATACACCATAACACATTATCAACTTGTTGGGAAAATTAAAGAAAGTAAAGTATGATAGAATGATAAACGTAAAACTACTATATTGTTTTTTTCCTCATAATAATGAAAAGCTACAAAGGAATTGATATAGAGATGCAAATAACTAAATTTCCTAAAATTGAGCCACTAACATAGTGTTAATTATGGAATGTTAAATAACCCACTACTACTAATAAATTACTAAAATAACTAATTTTAAATAATAGTAGCTATTTTAATTTTGAATCAAATCTCAACACATCTAATCTAAACTGATTACCCAGGTAAATTTTAAACAATTTTGTTAATATGTACGCTACTGTTTGATTTATTGTCTTTTTATTTTGCATCATCTTGCGAAACATTTAGTATGCCATTATTAAAGAAAATACGCAAACTTTAAGAGAGTATTTGATTTTATTTGTGATTTTAAAGAGCTGATAAGTAGGTTTTTTTGATAAGTAGGTGTTTTTGTTATTAAACTTAAAAAAAAAAGGTATAAAAAGAATAGCAAATGGTAGTGATGATTTGTGAATTGTGAGGGATAATATTTTGTTGCGTGCATGAGAAGACCGTATTGTAGGAATAACAAATGAGAAGGAAGGTGCAAAAAAAAAAATTAAAAAAAAAGAAATTGAAACAGCACATGATAGCCAGGTATTATTAGGCTAATATGAACGTGGGCATCCTCTTAAATTATAACAACTTAGTTGACTTTTATCCTTTTGTTTCTAAAATTGAAACAAAATGATAGCTTTAACATTGTAGGGATAAGTCTACATTAAATGAAATAATTCTACCACTTTTCTATTCAAAAATTTTTAATCAATAATCGTAATTTGTAAATCACCACAAAAAGACAAAAAATATAATATTAAAATAAACAAAATCAAAAAAGATAAATTAAAACAACAAAACTCTCATCCTATTACATCTTACCACATAAGGGTGATTTATTAACCTAACAAAATAACAGTTATTTACCGAGAATTTCTCACTTTTCTATATAGCAACACAATTAACTATATAAATCAACACAAAAACCAATACATATACCCGCGTTTCATAATTGCTTTTTGATTAATTTAATTAGTTTATTCATTGTTTGTCATGGTGATAGCATTAAATTCTTTGTTCTCTATTAATTATTTTAATTATATAGATTAGTTGTTAAATAAATATTCTGTAAATAATGGCAAAAATGAGTATTTGATTTGTCTTTAAAGTTAACTTTTCGACTAATTTAAAAGTTGTTTGTAAAATATTTTTTGGCCATGTCACAAAATCAAGTCAAAAAGCTAAAAATTTGAAAAAATCTTTTATGGTATGTTTGGAAATAATGATTTCATTTGTAAATATGGATTTGACTTAAAGTTAGTGTTTGACAATAACAAAAATTTAAATTTGAATTTGAGCCAAATCCACCAATGTTATAAAAGTAGTTAATTAAAATAAGGATTTGAGAATTACACCCCAATCCTTGTCATTTCAAATTCTTCATTATGAATGAAGCTAATTATGAGCAATGTGTGTTTCCAAACGCATCCTTATAGAACTCATTTGTAAATTGATGCGTCAAAGTGAATGAAGCTAATTATGAGCAATGTAGTGAATTATTATTGGAAAAATCGTCTAGAATAATCTCATCTATTGCCCTATTGTTGTGAATAATTTCTGCTATTGATTATTTCTAAATAATTCAACCTTTGTATATTATTTGCTGACAACATTCTTTTTCACGTTTTAACCGGCTACTGTAGGTACCAACTAGTCGTTACACTCACTTCTTCCTCTCCTTTACGCTTCTTTGTTGATCTTACCTTACTCCTCTTTATTGGTAGTTACTTATAGTAGTCGGTTAAAATGTGGAAAGATATGATGTCAGCAAGTAATATACAAAGGTCGTTGGATTATTTAAAAATAAGGAAAGATTACCTAGAATAATCCAAACTATTCATGATTTTCCTACAATAATCCCACCTATTGATTAACCATGAATAATCCCAACTTTGAGGGGCATTTTCCAAGAGTAAACTCGGTGACCGGATAACTTGCTATAGAAAGTTTTATTTTTTTTTTAAAAAAAGATAAATTAAAATAAAATGTCAAAAAATTGTAAAAAAAATATTCATAGAAAATTTATGATTTTTTTTATTATTTAGAATTTTTTATGTAAATTTTCAAAAATATTTTCTAATTTTAAATTAATATTTAATTTATTGTTTTGGTGAATTACCTACTATAGTAGGTCATCGGGTTACCTAAGTTTACTCTAAGAAATACCCCTCAATGTTGGGATTATTCATAGTTAATCAATAGGTGGGATTATTGTAAGAAAATCATGAATAATTTAGATTATTCTAGTTAATTTTTCCTAAAAATAATTAATAGTGGGAATTATTCACAACAAATGAGTAATAGGTGAGATTATTCTAGACAATTTTTTAATTATTATAACATTATGGGTAGAATTGTAGAAAGAATAAGACATGAATAATCTAAAAAAAAATCTGGAGGGACCATGCTTAGGAAGATGTGATTCTGAAATATGGAGTCATGTTTAGTATAAATTCCCACAGAAATATATAGGTGACTTTATTAATTAACACACTTCACATCATTACTAGGACTAGTGGAGGGACCATGCTTGTATGATTGTATTTAGCAATTAATGTTGAATATTCACAAGTGTTGGTTTTTTTGTTTGGAAAGAAATGTAATTACACTAGAAAACGTAATAATACAGGCCAGGAACAAAGATGAGGAACATCAACCTCTATAATTGGGGTGAACTAAAGGTATATAAATGTAATACATGAAATAAATTAAAGTTATCATCTAAACAAGCCCACATTTTAACTCTGAGGAACTAACAGAGGTGGAGCAAAGTATTTTGAGGTCTGATTTATTTTTATAAATTTTTAAACTTGGGGCTTTTATTAATTGAAAATAGAGATTTATTAAACTAAAATCAAAACTCAACACAAATTATATTTTTAAGTACTATAATTAAAATAAACTCAACACAATTTCTAACTACTCTAATGTTAATTTTATAAAATTAAATTAATTTGTTAAAAATTAAAATTTTTTTTATTGATGTTAAGAAGAAAGAGAAAAAAAGTAATCAATTGATGAAAAATAATAACAAAGTGTAAAAGTTTAAAGGATTGAAAAGTTAAGAAATAAAATATATCGATTATTTTTACTGATTATTGATGTTTAATGAATGGTTAATAGTTAAATGATGTAAGATATGTTTGGGGTTAAGATGATTGCTTTAGAAATTGTTAAAAGAAAAGGAACAAAAAAAAAAAGGTAATTAACAAGATTTGATCCTATGACCATTGATATGTTAAGTAAAATCCCACCAATTACTCTAGCTTATTAATATGTCATCTTAGTATGTTTTCTTCTATATGAGGCCTTTTAGTTCTGAGGGCCCTGTGCGGTTGTGCACCCCCACCCCTTAAGAACCGCCCCTGAGAGCTAATAATATGGGGACTACAACTCCTAGCTTGGTGCGAGAGACAATCCGTAGTCTAGACTGCTGATAAACCCTATTTTGATTCCTTTTATGCGTTATATTTTTTATGTTTCTATGCGGTTTTTGTTACATTTGATTCCTTTGATTGAGGAAACAGTGGACTTTGTAGAGAGCCTTGAACCATGTAATGAGAACATGGAGGAATGTTTAGGGCCCAATGGGCCTTTGGCCTTAGATTTTGACCTATCATCCCCCTCTTTTATTGTTTGCTCTCCCCACCCCTTTGTGATCCTCACGTGGGTGAGTCATGTGATTTTGTGCATTGTTTTCATTAGTCTTCTACTATGTGTATTTATGAGTCTCCTGTTTTTATGCCTCTTGAACATGATTTGCCTATGCTATGTGATATTGCACCCTTTGCTTGTGAGACTCCTTATGAGGTGTCTTGTATGCCTCACACTTTTGACTAATCTATCTTTGTGCATTATAATCCATTGTATGAGCCTAGTGACTTAGAGATTAGTGCTTATATTGTTGATGAGGGTCAAGTACATGCTCCTTGTGTGTCTTCTGTTGAGTCTCCTACTATGTCATTTGGTCACTTTGATATACCTCTCATCACCCTAACTCATGCTCATGTTGATGCTTGTGATACCTTGCCCCCGGTCCTATGTCATGACATACCAACCGATTGTCTTTCTTCTCCTTTTGTTTGCTTTTTCTTTGGCTTTTCATCATGTAATGATAAGTCATTATTATGTACCTTCTTGCTTTTGGTCTTCTTCTGTACCTATTCTCTTCTAATCTACTATGTCTTATTCTCCACATTCAGTGGAAGTGAGTTTGACAAACTTTGAGGAGTTTGACTCGCTATTTACTAAAAAGGTCTAGCTAATGACCTTAAAGAAGTGCTTGTTGGGAGGCAACCCAACCAAAATTTTCTTTTTCTAGTTTTTGTACTTTTGAGTTGTGTATTGTGTTTTTGGAAAGTTTGGAGGGTTTGGGTGCACTTTCTTTTTGTGCATATTTGTCGTGTTTGTTTGCTTTTCTTATTTTATATCTTTTGCTATTAGTCTTGCTCCTATTCATGCATGT
Source organism: Amaranthus cruentus (assembly GCA_019425755.1). Classification (NCBI taxonomy): domain Eukaryota; kingdom Viridiplantae; phylum Streptophyta; class Magnoliopsida; order Caryophyllales; family Amaranthaceae; genus Amaranthus; species Amaranthus cruentus. The sequence goes on from CM033456.1 coordinate 13,640,031, forward strand.
CCTTTCATATTTATGCCCTTCTTGGATGTGATCTGATGTTGTTGATATACTTGTATTAGTTGGCTTTGTTCATGGTTTTTGCATTTTGAACCCCCGACCTTGGTTTTGTTTGAGTGTGAAAGCATGGGTATCACTCTTTGACTTGCAGTTCCATTTCTTTGATTTGGTACAAGTAGGAATCTAGGCAAACCTCTTTAGGGAACATTTTGCGCACTTGGGTTAGTGGTGCCGCCATAGATGTCGAGCAAACACAAATGAGCCTATTGTGAGGTTTGATCGAGCCTTCTCCATTTGATACATGCTTATTTTTGAGATGTTTGATGTGTAGCGCACTAGGCATGACTTGAGGGACTTGAGCATTGTATGGATCTAGTTGCTAGTTTAGTTCGGACCTACCCCTTTCTTTCTTACCCCTTGTTAGCCAACAATATACTCCACTTTCTTTCTTATCTCATTTGAGCCTTTCACTTTCAATCTTACCCCACTATTTTCACACTCTTTTTCACCTTCACCCTGACCTTTTTGTAGCATACTAGCTCGTTTGGTTGATGGTATGCTGGTGGTTGGTGTATCACACTTGGCATAAGTCTTTAGCTTGTTTTTGATTTTTGGTTTTTCTTGAGGTCTCCACTCGTATATATCATGGTGATATTTTGATTTTAGTTATGTATGTATATTTTTAGTTGGTATTGTATGTAGGGGTGTGCAAAATGAGACCGGGCCGGTGGTCCAGACCGGAACCGGGTGAGACCGGACCGAAACCGGTTGCATCTGGTCCGGTCTCCGGGTCTTACATATTCGACATTTCGGGTTTCCGGTCCGTTCTAGTCTAAACCCGGAAAAATCCGGGTTGGATCGGATGAGAGCGGATGCACATAAAAGTGATTTTGAAAGTGAATAATATTTACGATTATTATGTACATACTTATTTAAAGGGCTTTAAATATTTTATTTTCAACACAAAATAATTTTTTAATTCAAATATTATAATTTTATAATAATTAATTTGCTAAATTATTTTTAAATCTTCCATTTTTTAAATTTATTTTTGGTATGAAAAATTATTTTCGGTCTCCTGTCTTAGCATATTCGAGTTTCCGATCTTCCGGTCCGGTCCGGTCCGGGTTTGGATCGGTGAACACTCCTATTTGTATGGCTCTAAGAGCCCTTTGCTTTCATTACCCGCTTTTGGAAGTGTAGTATTTATTTTTGTATCATTTTCATTTGAAAAAAAAAAGAAAAAAAAAACGAAAAACAAAGAGAAAAAGAAAAAAAGTGAAAAAAAAGGATTCAAAAGTTTGTATAGAAAAATATTAGTAGTTAATAAATGCCAAGTTGTGTGAAATCATGGGTCATTTTTGTTTGTTTCGGGTTAAGTAGCTAGTATGCTACCTCTTTTTATAACTATAGCCTTTCTAATCCTTTTCCGTTTTACGACACCTTATTCTTTACCATTTCACCTCTTTTTTGTTGATCCACCTACTTTTAGTGAAGTCATTGCCTTTGATTCTCTGGTACCGAGGTGCAAAACACGGATACATCTTTGTGATAGAGGCTCCCATTACATTGAGCCATAGGTTGAGCGAGAGTGATGCCTAAACACATTTGAGCGTGGTTGTCATTTGGATTGTACATACCTATAGTGAGGTTTGCTCGCATCTTTGTGATTGGCTTGGGAGCTTCGGCTCAGTTTGGTTGTTTGGTGTGTCTTGTGTGAGCCATTTAGAGGCTATTTTGGAAGACTCGAGTTGTCGCTTCAAGTTAATGGAGCCATGAGCCCAAGAGCGTATCCATGTCTTTTTGTGCTTTCTAAACCTTTGGTCGGGTTATTGAAATTTGTTTTTATGCAAAGCCAACATTTCGATGCAAGTATGTTAATCATTTATGCCATAGGGATGCTTTTTGCTTGTGTGTGCTATTATTTTGCGGGTCTTCATGTTGGTTGCTTTTTTGCTCTTCATGCTTGAGGACAAGCAAAGTCTTGCTTGGGGGGGAGATGATAAACCCTATTTTGATTCCTTTTATGAGTTATATTTTTTTTATGTTTCTATGCGGTTTTTGTTACATTTGATTCCTTTTTCTTGTTCGAGGGAAGCATGGGTTTGTTCGTATTTTTCTAGGTTTTTCATCTTTTTTCGAGCAAAGGCACGCTAGACATGATGTTCCCTAATCTCCTCGGAAGTTTTGTGGAAGAATGGATCAAAATCGAGGTAGAAATGAGGGAAATTGATGAAAAAGGAGTTAAACTCGAGTAAAGCTAGAAGTATTATTCATGAAAAATCAGCTTTAGTGTTGATGGAGGTCAACTCGCTAGAATTTTGGAGGATATTTTGATGGAAGACGAAAGTTGGGTTCGTTAGCTTCGAATAGGCTGATCACACGTCGAATTCGGAGTTCTAACAAAAGAGATAGAGCATTTCTAAAATGGTATGCCAAGAAAAGAAGAAGATCGATCGATCTATTTGGATCAACCAATCGATCTTATAACCAAATATTTCCGTAATGCTGTTGAGGAAGTCAAAGTAGATCGACCGATCCATCAAATACCGCATCTGATTCTCCATTCCACGCGTCAAGTAATAGCACCAAGCTTGTAAGCAAAAGTGCAGCAAAAATGTAGTCAAAGGAATTCAAACCAGCAACCGCATGCACGCAGCAGGTTGCTCTCACCAACTGAGCTCCTTAACTCTAATGATCTATCTTTGCGCGGGTTTAATATATAGCTGCCAGGCCAATTTCAGAAATCAAAGCATCAAAACAGAAGCAAGCAGCGAATAGGCAAGAGATTTTTTTAGTCTTCTTTCACTTTCCTTCTTTTTACTCTTATAAACCCTAGTTTCTTTTCTTAATTTTTCTTAGGTTTAATCTAATTTCTTCCATCAACATTTCATTTCTATAGTTTATTTTGGTTAGACTTTATTATTTCTATCTTTTGTTAGTAATTATTTTAAAGTCTCAACCCATTTTCATAGAGCATTGGTGAAGGATTATTTATGGGTTTTTGTTATTTGGTCTTCAATCTTTCTCATATTTTGTGGGTAACTTCTAATCTTCATTATTTTTAGTATTTCACTATTTGTTTGTTGATTTTAGTTAGTTTATGATATTTTCTAAATTGTTCTTGATTATTTATTCTTGTCTTGATTATTTTTATATTTTTGATGTTTGAATCCTTGGAATATATGTTGTTAATGGTTTGGATGATTATGATTATGAGTAGTGAGTAGTTGTTTAGGGTTAGGGGTTGACTCATTTTGTGCTAATGGATTGATTATGTTTAAAAATGGGTCATTGATTGTGAACCCGGGAAGTGGATCACTCCGCTATTGTGTTGAGGTCACCGGATCGCCTTTCAAGCACCAACGAGAGTTGGGTTTGTTGGAGTTTCGACCTCCTCTCAATGGGTAGAGTTGAGGGCAAGGGATCAACGAGAGTTGGCCTTTGCACTCAATCCATGGAACATGAGTTTTACCCTTCACCTACGAGAGTAGGGAAGAATTGACGGGTTGTTGGATTTTTGTTGCCCGTAGGTCTTATTCTCACTCACGAGAGTGATAGGAACGAGATTCTCGGAGGCAATCCCAAGCCCGATCCAAGATCGGATCGCTCTTCGTATTTGAATGCAAACCGTTGCGATTAAACCAAAGTAACTCCTAAATCAGCTATATAAAGTCCTTTGCACACGAGTTAGCCTCTACCCCGATGTTTCTTTGTTTGTTGCTTTCATTGTGGTGAGCATAGCTTAGACCATCATCTATCCCTACTTACATGATCCCCCAACATCTAAAGAGGCCCTAAGTCTTACACTCGTCTCCCTGTGGATCGACCCCCTACTTGCCACTACACTTTGTAGTTATAGTTAAGGGAGTTTATAAATTTTGTTTGATTAGAGGCTTTAGCGACGATACTAAGAAAGTCCTCTGTCAACTTCCTTTCTATGAACATGAAGAATCTCCTTCTTGTGACTCCAATTTGGAGATTCAATGTAGAAAACACATATGGAAGCATATACATCCTTGTTTGGGATAATACCAGTAACACCATCAACTGCAACCTTAGCGTTAAGTGCAAGTGCCAAAACTCATGACTTTGATCACACAATCAAATAAGGAACCACAAAAAGAACAA
>CM033456.1:13644168-13699168 GCA_019425755.1 Amaranthus cruentus
TGAATTTCCAACAAAGTTTGTCTGGAAATCGAATATAAGAAAATGGACAAAAAGGCAAAGGAATTTTTCGATTGGAAGAATATATCATGTATCACCAGGTGTTGGAGAAAGATATTATCTCAGGATTTTACTCAATATAGTAAAAGGACCTACGTGTTACGAGGATATTAGAACTGTTAATCGGATTGTGCACCCGACATTCAAAGAAGCTTGCTATGCATTGGGCTTACTTGACGATGACAAAGAGTATATTGACGGCATAAAAGAAGCAAGTTTTTGGGGTTCAGCCCATTACTTAAGATGTCTTTTTGTGACATTATTACACTCGGGCAGTATTTCTAGACCGGAGTTTGTGTGGCAGAACACATGGCATCTTCTTGGGGATGATATTATTCATAGATAGCGGAATATTCTTCAAGTTCAGAGTAATTTTTACTATTATCTTCATATTGTTTTTTTTTACTCGATAATTTGTCCAAAAAATTTGTAATAAATGAAAAAATGATTCCAATATCTAATTTTATAATTAAATTTTCAGATTTGCAACTAAGTGAAGATGCCATAAAGAACTACACATTGGCAGAAATTGAAAAGTTGCTTCAAAGTATTGGTCGTAGTCTTTGTCAATATGAAACAATGCCTCTTCCTGATTTACACTTGGTTTCTGAAGGGACAAACAAGCTAATTCAAGATGAACTCAATTATGATAGAGATGTTATGGATGAAGAACATAAAAGGTTGGTTTTGTGTCTTACGGAAGAACAAAAAAACATCTATAACCAAATTATGCAAGCTGTAGAACAAAACAAGGGGGGTGTTTTCTTTGTTTATGGATATGGTGGAACAGGAAAAACATTCTTATGGAGAACGCTTTCAGCTGCTATTAGAAGTCGAGGACAAATTGTGCTTAATACTGCTTCGAGTGGAATTGCCGCACTTCTTCTTCCCGGAGGTAGAACGGCTCATTCTAGGTTTCGAATCCCAATTAATGTGACTGAATCTTCTACGTGTGAAATCAAGCAAAAATCACCCTTAGCCGAGCTTCTCATTAAAGCAAAGCTTATTATTTGGGATGAAGCACCTATGGTTCACAGAAATTGTTTTGAAGCCTTGGACAGAAGTTTAAAGGACATACTTAGAGTTTCCAATCCACGAAGCGGGGAAAAGTTATTGTCTTTGGAGGAGACTTAAGACAAATTCTACCGGTTATTCCGAAAGCATCCCGTCAAGATATTGTTCATGCCACTATTAACTCTTCGTTCTTGTGGGAATTTTGTCGAGTATTGACATTAACAAGAAATATGAGACTTCAAACCGGATGTTCAAATTCAAATGCGAAAGAGTTAAAAGAATTTGCAGATTGGATTTTGAGAATTGGCGACGGTAAAGAGGGAGAGGGAAATGATGGAGAAGGTATTGTGGACATTCCTGATGATTTGATCATTAAGGATGATTCAAATAATCCTGTATCAGCTATAATAGATAGTGTCTATTCAAATCTAACACAAAATTTGGATAATTTAACTTATCTTCAGGAAAGGAACATTTTAGCTCCTACTCATGAGTGTGTAGAGAAGGTTAATGAGGAGTTATTATCATTGGTGGTAAGGGAAGAGAAAATATATTTTAGTTCTGATAGTATTTGCAAAACAGACATGAATGCGCAGAATAATGAAGAATTATATTCTACTGACTTCTTAAATAGCATTAAATGCTCAGGGCTACCTAATCACATTCTAAAGCTGAAACTTGGTGTCCCAGTCATGTTACTTAGGAATATAGACCAACAATCTGGTTTGTGTAACGGTACTCGATTAGTTATTACACAAATGGGTGATCATATTATTGAGGCTAAGGTAATATCGGGAAGTCATATTGGGCATAAAGTTTTTGTTCCACGTATGATTTTAAGCCCATCAGATACCAATTTTCCATTCAGATTACAAAGAAGGCAGTTTCCGTTAGTTGTTTGTTTTGCAATGACCATTAACAAAAGCCAAGGCCAATCACTCTCAAATGTGGGAATATATCTTCCAAGACCAGTATTTAGCCATGGTCAACTATACGTTGTTGTGTCAAGGGTTACAAGTAGAAAGGGGTTGAAAATTTTGATATGTGGCAACGAAGGTCGTGCATCAGCTAGAACTGCTAATGTAGTATATAAAGAAGTCTTTCAGAATTTATCATGAATTTCCTCTGCTCTGGTATAATCTCAATCATTTTACATTTGCAATCCTTTTACAACTTTGCGTTTGTGATACCTTTAACAATTCATTTTATGGTACTTGATTTTATGTTTTGAGCTAATCTGAAGCATTTTGGTAATGGTGTTATAATTTTTTGTGACATAAATTTAGTTTGTATTCAAAATAATTACTCTTATGGCTAATCACAAAGAACTATTATCTATGAGAATAAATTATAACACTGATAATTTTAAATAGCTAAATAACATGATAACTTTTTACAATTTAGTTAGAAGATTTTTATATGACAATTGCTTCCTATTTTATCTTAGAAACCATAAGAGTAAATTATAAATTTTAGCTCTTATGTATCACATATACAAAGTAATAACTGTACAGCATTTGTATGACCCAATTAAAATGAGTTGTTTTTGTCTAAGTAATTAGTTTGACTAATGTAATTACAAATCAGTACCCTAATGTTGTAATTTTATAAGACATGGGCTACTCTATAAGACATGGAAAAAGCCATAAATAAAGAATTTTAAACGATTATTGTACTTACCCAATTCATCATACAATTTAAGTTCAATCCCTAATAAATTTGCAAAAAAAAATTCCATAAACAACAGGGTATCATGAAAGGGAGATAGAGTACATATTTCTCACATAATCACTCTCACCACCACAATCATATTCACATTTGCTTCTAAAGCTAACTTGAGCATTTTTAAACGATTAAGAAACAATTTACATTTTACATTTTCTTCATCTGCATGTTAATTTAACTATGAAAAAATGATCAATACAAAGTACATCTTGCTGTTTTGGTATTTAGATTTTACATTTTCTTAAATCAATTTATACTTTTATTAATCAAAAGAATAATTTCAAAAATTAATTTAAGATAAAGAATCAAACCTGCAACAGAGAAATTCCTTTCTTGATTTAGTTGCTTCTTTATAGATCCATTGGATTCTACCATTTATATCTATACATTATTTTCTAGATCCATTGAATTCAACTATTTGAGAAAATGGGAAGGAAATGGTGGAGAAGATGAATTCTTAGTTTTAAAAATAAAATACGGGGTAAAAATGGTGAAAATAAATTGATAGTTTTAAGAGTGATTATGAAAGATTGGAGTTGAAAATGATGAGTGAAAAAATGGTGAAGATGAATAATGGTGGTAAAATGGGAAATAGTGGAGAAGATGAGAAAGTGAAGATGGGAAAATGGTTTATGGGTATACTAAACGAAAGTCCTCTATTTAATGGAGGTATGTGTTTTTAAATTTTGTTTTGTCTCATGGGTATAATTTGTTAGCAAATTTTATTTTAATAATTTTGTACTCCTATTATTTGTTATTTTTGTACGTTTTATTTAATTTGTGTTATTTTTATTTTTAGATAATGGCATGTCAATTTTAATTAAACAAGTTTTTGCATTATAACTCTCTTTTAATTTTATCTACATAGTTTATTCATCCTTTTTATTTTCTTAAAATCTTTCATGTTCTCTTTAATTCAATTTTAATAGAAACAGAGGAAGTAAATATGGAGGTTACAAGTGTTTATTTTGAACTAATAGAAATTCAACTTAAAAGCTACTATACCCACTCCACCACTTATGCATTATTTTTTTATTTTGCAATTTATTTTTTATAAAAGATAAATTCGAATCTAGCTATGTTAAAAAGAATGAATGGAATGTCAATGTTACACCAAATTTCAAATAATTATGGACGAGATAATATATATACAATCAAATTTTACACGCTAACAATGAAATTCGAAGTTGTTTCTGTATTTTTATATCGTAATGTGATGATTTATAAATATAAGTTACTTTTTATTATTTTTTTTATATGTTATAATATAATAATATAAGAAATAAATTCAATTTATATACAAATTCAATAATATTTTTATATTTTTAATTACCGTGCTTGGCACGGGTTTCAAACTAGTTATATATATAGGCTTGTGTTGTATCTGTTTCTTGAAAGTGTGCATTGTACAATATTCCATAATCAATAGAATTCTTTCTTTCCTCTTAATCTTCTGTGCATATCTCTGATTTCTAAGATAAAACAAACAGTTGTCTGCGCTAATTCAAAACAAATAGCAGTTTAAGAGAAGCTCAATGACGCAATATTAGAAAACAGTCGCACAAACTCATTACGACACCCTCACACCGAGGAGTTATAAGAACCAACCTAAAACCAAAGACGCTTTAAGAATCATTGCATAATACATAATTAAAGAGCTATAATAATAACATTTTAGTTGTTCATGAAATCATAGCGATGAAGCTGAATCTTACAAGGACCGGTGTGGTTTCAGTGCTCTGAGCATAGCCACAAAATGAAGATTATATATATATATATATATATATATATATATATATATATATATATATATATATATATATATATATATATATATATATATATATATATATAAAGATTCAAACGCGTCTGATTTTTTCATGAAGATCTGTGCAGGATTAAAAGAGGAGCTTTCAGGAATCAGAGATCAGGAATGCTCTCTGGAGTATGGGATAGTGCAAGATGCGGATCGACTTGACGCTATTGGTGCCATTGGTACTTCCCTAAATTACACTTTTTATTAAATGACGAATATGTAGTTTCATTCATTGGTAATGAACTGTTATAATTCTTGCGCAGTGGAAAGCTTGAAGCTCTTTAATTAATGAACTTTCATGATTTTTGACTAGGACAATATATGATTAGACAATGATATGAGAGAACTTTTCATACAACATCAATAGCTCTGTAGTTTCTACTACAGCTCAATGTGAGTGCAGTGCTTAGGTGTGATCGAGTATATGTTGTAGTTAAGCTTTATTATTTCTTTAATTTCAGGTGTTGCACGCTTCTTCACATTAAGGGGAAGTCGGAGTAGGGTTCTGCATGATCCTGCCTAAAAGCCACGGTTTTCAATGTCCAAAGAAGAGTACGTGAATAAAGATAAACAGACTACAATAAATCATTTCCATGAGAAACTCAAGAATTGGATGAAAACACGTATTAGAATGTGTGACTTATTAATAGAGCTGGTATCAAATAGTTGCTTATTTTATTAATAGAGCTGGTATCAAATAGTTGCTTATTTCCATGATGGAACCATTTATGCTAGTGTATATGAAGTGATCTAAAGTCCTTAAAGAGCACAATAAAATCGCAAATAAAATGAAGACATGGATATTCATTATGATGAAAGTTCTATTTTAGAGGAAAAAACACATTGATAAGAAGTTTCCCAAGGATTTGGAATGATGGGAAGATGGAGATTGAGCAAGAGTATATCCACTTGATAAGGCAATCCACAAATAAAACATGAGAAACCATTTCACATAGTTGTACTAACATAAAAAAATAAAACAAGGAGCAGACAACAGACGATGGGGTTCTTTTCTTGGGTTGAACTGAACTTAAAAACTTACTAATACTATTGTTGAGTAGTACTGAAATGAAGTGAAAAATGTGAGAGAACAAGCTCCAATATTTTACTGCATCCTTTGGTTACTACAATTTGATTACTCACTCAGTTCCCTTTGTTGGAATAATCACTTCTAGAAAGAAATCAGTTTCCATCTGATGATATGCAAAAACTTTTACCTGACAGCTGAATGTTGTCTATTTAATAATCTATAAGACCCAGGATTATCTAGCCCACAATTATCACATAAACATATACGCGACACTTCTTACACTCCTTCAAAGCCAAGTGTCACACTTTGAGAAGCTTTACTGAAAGAGTTACAAGATTGGTTGCTCTAATAAACATCCTAACAACATAATAATCTTATAACTAACTAAATGACATGGCAAATACAACAATAAAAAATAATAAGCAATTATACAAACATTGAAACAGAATATAAAAAACTTGTATATGGACCGGCTACTATTATTGCTGCCTTCTGTCCTTCCCTTCTGATGTGGGTGCTCTTGTGCCTGCATCGGATGTGCAAGGACAGAAACCAAACATCGGCAACCTTGTGCCCATGAATGATCATCCTAACCACTAACTTATGCTTGCAGTAGGTACCAATACATAAGAGAAAACACCTATTTCAACAACGTCAAGAAAAATTACTGAAAAAATAATCTAAAAGTGTATCATTATGAGATGGTCTCATCCAAGACCAGCTGGTCAATTATTCCGTATTTTAGCAACTAGAAGTGCCTACATAGGGAGTGCATTTTGAACCCTACCAAACTTTTTTTCCTAATAGATCTATATTAGTTGTATAATGACAGATTTAATAGTTGTAACCAAGGAAAAATGACTAGCTTGTTAGATTCACAGTTTGCGTTTAACTCTGGCTATTTCTACTCATCAAAAATATGACATGCATCTTATACTCAAGTCATCAAAGTATTTGAAAAAGGTATGTCTCCACGATCTTTTTAGCACCAAACTTCCACAAACTCCCCAAAAGCCTATAATAAATCCCAGCACCAAACTTATGTATAGCCCCAGATGATAGTTGCCCTCACTTTCATTCGCATCATTGTCCTGAACTGGATTAAGGTCGGGTGGTGGATGATCCCAAGGACATTTGGATAGTGGCATCCCACATAAATTAGGGTTTCCTTCATATGCTGAAGCATCAAAACCTTGAAGTAAAGCCCCTGCGGGTATTTCTCCAGACAAGTGATTATATGACAAATCCAAGATGCTTAGAAAATTCAAATTAGCAAGGCTATCAGGCATTTCACCGGAGAGATGATTGTTTGATAGATCAAGGAACTCTAATGCTTTCAATTGTCCAACTTTAGTCGAAATCGTTCCACTTAATGTGTTGCTTGACAAGTCTAAAGATACAAGACCTGTCAACGAAAATATTTCATCCGGAATCTCTCCGTGTAGCTCATTGTTCGACATATCAATTTCTTTGACTAGTCCTAGAGAATTCATGAAGATCGACTCTTCTCTTTTCCACATAATCGTTGCAGCTTCGGTGTATTGATGAAAATAAGAATACCCACTATAATGGTGTATATTATATTCCAGTATTGGTAGTAAATTGGTCCCATTTTTCATTGCAGTTATATTGTATAAGCATTTTGGAATGCTACCAGTAATATGATTGTTTGAAAGATCCAAAATTTGCAGAAAAGACAATTCACAAAAGCTTGAAGGAATCCCTCCAACAAAATGATTGTTTCGTAACCTTAGAATGCTAAGACTTTCTAAATTGTTCCCAATGGTCGACTGGATTAACCCACTCAATGAATTATAAGCAAGATCAAGAACAACCAAGGATGTTAAATTATAAAATGATCTCGGCAATTGTCCTGAAAAGCTATTGTTGCTCAAATGCAACACTTGGAGATGCTGCAAGTAACCAATGGAAGCCGGTACAGCTCCAAAAATGTTGTTGTTAGCTAAGCGCAAAATACACAACTGACTGAAATTCATCCAGCAATCAGGAAGTTCTCCAGACAATAAGTTATTGGAAAGGTCAAGATTGCTTAGACTTGACATATTTTTTGGGCACAAGAAAAAACTTGGGTCAGAAAATTTGTTGTCATTTAAGAGAAATGAAGTAACTGTGTTTGGAAATAATGATGGCAATGTACCTTCAAAACTATTAAAGCTCAAATCTATATCTAACGAAAAATCATTAAAAGAAAATTCTTGATGCAAATTTGGAAGAGTGCCATAGATGTTGTTGTGAGACATGTTGAGACTCTGCAGTTGGGGTGGTAGCGAGTTCCAAAAGGACTTTGGAATCCTGTCTGAAATTCCAGTACTAGAGATGTCAAGTACCATATAATTTGTTTGAGCTAAAAGCCACTTTGGAAATGATGGCCCCACTTTGCAGGACCTCAGTCGAATAGTAGAGAGTTGAGTTGGAAGATTTGCTTCGAATTTGAGCTCTGGATTGTACGACAAGTCCAAGTTTACTAGAGATGTAAGATTTGAGAAGTGGTTTGTAAAGAGAGAACCTTTCAAAGAATTAGAAGAAAGATTTAAGTATCCCAACATCGATAGCTGCCCCAAACTTTGACTAATGGTACTATTCAACCGGTTACCACCAAGACCTAGCAACGACAAAGAAGAAAAGGCAAAAATATTGCTAGGAACTGAACCCCAAATTTGGTTATTACTAATGTCTAAATATGATAATGAGTAATTAACACATCCAAATCCAGAAGTTTGGATTATGGTAGAAAGCTCTTGGGTGAGGTTATTAAACTTCAAGTGGAGTTCTTTTAAGCTGCACATTAGACGGAATGTTTTAGGCCAAACTTGAAACTTATTGAATGAGAGATCAAGAACAGTAAGATTCTTTGAATTACCAACATCGGGGATTTGACCATGAAATTGATTGTTTGAGAGGGATAAAAAAGAGAGTGATTGGAGTTTCCGGAAACTAGTTGGAACAGTTCCATCTAAATTGTTATTGGAGAGGTCTAGATATGAAAGAGCCTGTAAATTTCCGAAACTAGTTGGAAGGGGACCATGTAATTGGTTAAGAGACAAATCAATATGTGTAAGGTGAGTATTAATTCCGGACAAGTTGAATAACCATTGAAATATTGAAGAATCATTAAGGTTATTCCGTGCAAGACTAAGAACAGAGAGAGTGGTTGATGAATTTATGTATAAAAGTGGCCATGAGTCTGATGGAAGTTGGCATGAATCCAACCAAAGGACCCTTAAAAAAGGGAGATTGTTGACAATATTCAACCAGTGTGTGGCCTTACTTAAATCTGCACCATTTAAGTTTATATGTCTCAGCAAACTTAGACGTGAAAGCCACGACAAGTTTCCGGCAACGATAAAACTGTATAGATCACCCCTCATGGAATTATCATAAAAATCAAACAACATGAAACTAAGATCAAGAACTTTTAAGTGAGAAAGATTTCCTAGCTGGTGAGGAATATCTCCCTGAAAAACTGAGTGGGAAAGATTAAGGTATTCCAATTTGGAAAGGGAACCAATGAAACTTGGGATGGGTTGGTAATTAAAGAAATTAAGGCTAAGGTCCAAGTATCTCAATTGCTTCAAATCAACAAGGGAAGAGCTGAGCTTACCTTGTAGACATTTATCATCCTCATTGAAAGAAGCAATTCCACGGAGGTTGAGCTTGATTACATGACCAGTGTGGTTGCTACAATGTACACCGTTCCATCGACAACAATCATGATCATTCCAAGAAGATAGTAACCCACAATTGTCTTTGGAAAACCCAGCTTTAAATTTCAAAAGAGCATCCCTCTCTTTGTCAATGCACAAGCCATTAGCATTAGCAAGATGCACATTCAAGAAGTAACACCAACAAAGCAGGAGTAAAATAATTGGAACTTGCAATCTCATCCTGAGGCTCATTTTTAAGAATTTAGTTTGGTGGGTGTAAGAAAATAATGAATGATCATCCAATTTATATGCTTTATGTGATGAGTGTTTAGTGGATGCTACACTTACCTCAACTATTTTTATTCCACATTAATATAATCAACAATCTTTGTTGGACACATTAATTTGTAAACTAAGACTTGGTCAATAATGGAAACTTGTGGTTGATTAGTCATGGATGACTTAGTTAAAATATTTCTTTAAGTCTATTAAACAAGACAAAGACTTGTAATGTTCTACCTAGCCTTTATTGACCGATCACTATGCACAAGCTTTCTTTTGATGATATCATTAGTCTTAAAATGACTTCATGACTTATGATGTACAAGTCTCTCACAACTTGGAGCTAATCATTTCAAATGAAAAACGTAAATAAAATTTCAATGTATAATTTATTCATTTATTACCAGGATAAAAAAACTAACTAAAACTAAAAACTTACACTGATAATTAAAGCCTAAAATATGTAATATACTTATTCGTTTTTTACTTGCACGCAAAAACCTTTATATGTATGAGGCGCATCAAGGGGCTAAAGGACCTTAAATCCTAGGTGCAAAACGCAAGGTGACAGTGCACGCCTCTTGTAGTGGGCTTTGTCTTACCCAATCGAGGCGTTTTTAGCCGAGCCTGAGCTCGAGGCGCACAAGGCGCAAAGGTGAGGCACACTTTTTAAAACTAACGTCATGCATGCCAGCGCCGTTGCTGCCGCATAGACTCTGATTTCTAACCGATCCCAACAATAATTGCTATAACCTGTTGGTTTAAGATTCTTTTACGGTTTAGTTTTTGCTCTCTTCAAGGCAGAAGAGGCACACAAAAAGGAATGGTTACAGTGCTGTATATCTATGACTATGACCTTGGACTTGTCTAGTGAATTTTAGCAATTATAGCGCAAAATCCTGGATTGTGGTCGTGATAGTTGTAACGGTAATTTAAACTCATAGTTTTGCGGTTGTTGCGGCGTAATTGCCGTTGCAGTAACTTAAATAATCTTTATAATGCGGTTGTGATACGTTGATGTGGGTATTTGCATTGGAGTCCATATTTAGAAAAGCAAGGCATCTGGCAATAAAGCTCCCTATCATTGAACAAAAAAGCTCCCTATCATAGCAGGCGGATCCATATTTTGCGTGTATTTATTTTGATATCATCTAAGGCAATTCTGACACTCGCCGTATTCCCCTGATTCTGAGTGTAATTGGCATTGGAGTCGAATATCGCTCGTACCTCGTCTACCAATCCAGCTTGCACCATTCGATCTACCCTACAAAAGTGTTGGTGGATGCGTGGGAGTACATCAACCCAGAGAAAGCAACACTCGTACCTTGATGCAAAATATGGATCCGCCTGCTATGATAGGGAGCTTTTTTGTTCAATGATGGAGTCAATTGCAAGCAAGGCATCATAACAGAAATGGGCTGCACTATAATCAACATTAGGATCAACTGTCCCTAAGATATGATGAGGTACACCTCTGCTTTCTTCTTCTGTCACATTGTTGGTTGCTATTTCTAGACCTCTATACACTTGAATTTTATCAGGATTTATTATTTCAGCTTGAAATTTCTTTGCCAAGTCTATAGATAGTCTTGATTTCCCTGTCCCTGTTGCACCTATTACAACTACCACTTTATCCTTGTTTCTATGATTGTGAAAGTGCAAAGGGCTTGTGTTAACCCCACCAGTAAAACTGATGAGGGGTTGAACTTCCACAAACTGGACGTTAAGGTTCCAGTCCATTTTCTCCCTTTTTTTCATTAATCATCTTTATTATTAATTTATCATTTTTATATTGACTTAACTTTTTTCATTTCTTTTAGTAAACTAGTTGGCGCTCCCCCAAGATATCTAATTTTCCTTAAAAAATCAATTTGAAGCGGATATATTTACTATGTATCCGATGTTAGCGATGTTAAGCTAAAGTCGATGTTGTAATTGATTTTGCTTCACTGTGTAATTAGAGTTACATAATGTAGCTCACAAGAATTTGTTAATATAGTAATTGGATGCAAGTCCTTACCTTTCAGGTTTCTTGTTAACTTTGCTTAAGCTCTCTCCATTACTCTTGACCTGGAAGAATCAGACATTCATCAAACAATCGTAATCCCAATACCAAACCCGACAAACACAAAAATCACACTAAATGAATGAAATAACACTCATTAGTACAATGTTTTTCAAAGGATCCAACATGATACAGCTGCTAAATCAAATTTTTAATAATGACACATAGTAGCATTACCTACAATCCAATGAAAAGTTCATAACAATCCTCATCACAGTTACATGTAAAAAATTTACTTTTATGGAGGCTTGATTGACATGAATAGTGTGATAGCTAACGGAAGTCACTCTTTTAACAATGTTTAGCACAAAAACACTAAACTGGAATTGGAGTGCCATATCTTCAGCTTCAGTTTATAGTCTCAGCTGTATACTACAAACCTATGTCAATCGGACTCTTCATCTTGCTTCATGTTATGATCTACTTTCCTCCGTGCGCTCTACATACAAACTAAAAAACATTCAAAAGCATGGAACCGAAAGAAAGGAATACATAACCAAACCTGGGGTTAAGCAAACTCAGGTCCACTAGATTATCGCATTCCTTGGATGAGTTGAGGATGTTTCCTGTCAAAATCAATCCTTCTCGTTTCCTACTATTATTATTAGGAACCAACTCTCTTGAAACGTTTGTAGAAGGTTGAAGTGGATGTGTCATAATGAAATATCAAAGGACGAATGGTTCACTGTTCAATTCACCTTCTACAACAGCAGCTGCTTTTTCCAAGCTCCACGATACACAGTGTTACAGTTACCTGTCTTTAATCTTGCAGAAATATGAAAATGCAGGTTAATTTAAGTGTGTTTCTGTTAATTTAACCATAACTCTTATGTGTTGAACTTACGATTAAAGCTCTCGTTTGGTTCTATAGTTCCAACCATATGCCCAGTCGAAGCATATTTCAGGCTATATTTTGTTCACACCCTACAAAAACAGGGAATTCATGGGTACTTTAAGGAACAGATTAGTTCTGTACTAAATGAAACTTTCAGGTAAAATGACGTTTGATGATTTTTTCTTTTGTTTGTGATGATTCTTGTTTATATTTTCTATTTTAATTTACCATCAACGGTGAAGTTAATGTTAGAGCAGACGGTGGAAACAAGGCGATGATGAAATATTCTCCGATGTTGTTACCACCATGATGGCATTTCGGCTGCTGCGAGAGCATGGATACGATGTCTCTTCTGGTTTGCAACTGCACTTTTTATCTGCTGAAAATCAGTCTCATTATTCTGCTATTTTGTATCCCACTCCCTGCTACATTTACCCAATTATTACATATTCTTCAGCAGCTGCTCGTACCATGATCCATGTACAGTCGCAGAAACAGTTGCCACCACAATACGAACATCAGAAATTTCTACTACCTTATCAATAAGAAGTCTTCAGAATTTTACTATACTACAGTAAACTAAGACCTCTTTATCGAGTCTATATAATATCCTTCACATTATAAAAAACCCTTTTCTTTAAAAGAAATCACTAATTTCAGTGCCACTTGCTATCCTTAATCTGAATGCAATATATGGACACAACCAATATTGAGTACCTATCTGGATCAACTAGCATTCCCAACAATATATCTGGATCAAATAGCATTCCCAACATTCATACAAAAGCAAGTCTATGAAATTATTATACTTGAGTACCTCAAGATGTATGGCCAGACTGAAATTCACCTCCAAACACAAACACATGACAATATACTTGTAGCCTTTGCAACACGTGAACACGAAAAGCAGCAACGTGAATGCCATTGAAGCTGGACGCTTCCTCACCTGGCCGTCATGTTTGCCCATGCTCTCCGATCAATGAAGCGCCGCATATGATACCAAGAGCGACACCACGAAACAATATATCTCTACCATGCATAAACACCACTAACAATTGCACATTCGCCTTACAACCTTAGAGTATAAAAAGTCTTGGATGCTGACCAGCATTGGAGGTGCTGTAGCTATACAAGCTTTGTCATATGTTCCTACCTTGAACTGCAATGAGGTGTATGCTGATGAGTGTCCACAAAAGATGCTAAATTTAGGAGGCTCAGACTCCGATATAGATCTATGATTTCGATATGAAAATATGCAATAGCTTGTGATTAGTATAATGTGCCATTGTCACACAGAACTGCATGTCACCAAAAGATCCAAGCATTGGTTTAGGTGTGTGCTTAAGAAAATGCATCTTTTTTAGAAGACTTGGGGCATTGCAATTGGAACAATCAATCTTTTACAAAAGTATGCTTCTGTCATTCATTATTTGTCTGGGTTAAGGATGAAGGATTGGAGGGTTATTGTAGCTGAGTGAAAACCAACATGGAATATTGTTAATTTGGAAAAGATTCATAGTAGAGAATGAACAATGCAAGCCTGTGCAAGTTTTGAAGTATTTTGAATTCTGAAATCAGTTGAAATACTGAATTAACCTACAGTTAAATTACAAAACTAAGATAAAATCAATACTACAACTTTCTGAAATTAGCTCAGTAATTATATATTTATAGTGAAACTGTGAAAGTACCAAATGATAAGGCTCCCCTAAATATGTTAGCTAAATATAGCTCACTTTAAATCATAGGAAGTGAAAGAAGGGAGCTTTAATGAAGAGATAAAGTCCTAGAAAACTCCTCTAGTTGCTGCCAGCTTTGAAGAATTTTAGAAGCATCATATATGTATTCATTATTGATGTGTGCTGAATGAAGGTAGGATATTTGGACTCTGTAATCTGTATGTATGTCTCTTGCATCAATTATTAATTATTCCTTTACATATGTTTGTGTGTTATAACTGAGCAGGTTTTTAAGGATGCAATAGAAGCTCTACGTATATCATACAAGAAGATGAACCCTTTTTGTGTACCTTTTGTAACCACAAATATGAGGTCTGCAATGCTAGCAATGGACTTGGTCAGTTGTGTGCTACTTCTGCATAAAAGGTTCTGCAATATTATCAAGGTACTTGCATTGATAGTACCCGTAGGATTGCTTCCCCACTTTATTTGCAAGGTAGAGTATCAAATGTTTTTGCCTTTGGGTATTCAGATAGCTAGGGAAGCTGAGAAATTGAGAAAACGGAAAAAATTGGATGCAAGAACGGTACATTCCAGCTAATGTTAATTTACACAGAAAGCAGATTAGTTCGAGACTAATAAACTGAGTGTGCATGCAACATTCAATCGACGACCCTCAGCCCTGAAGTTCCACCTGTAAGCACTTGTTTTTCATTTTTTAGTCTATTTTGATTCCTTATTGGTAACACAAAGCTATACTATGCTAACAATTTGATGCAATTTGTTACGTTGCTACTTCCATGGAGCTTAGTATTATGGGAGGGGAGCAATCATTGGGGAATTACTCGCCTGAAATACTGATAATCCAAAATATGCTTTAATTTGCGAGACGCTCCAAGAAACACTTTCTCCCTTTGCACCAGCCTCTTTGATAGCTTGTTAAATAAGAGTGCAAGCAGATATGTGTGCACCAGCTGACTGCCCCATTAGATATATCCTACATAGAGAAAAATTTTTAAGTAATCACATCCATAAAATAAATAGGAGAATTTCGAACAGCTGGGCACCTAATGCTATGTCATTAATGAAAAGATGTAATATTGCAAATGGAATTTGAAGTTACCTCTAGGCATTACTCCAGTTCCAGTACCACCAGCTATACCAGCAGCAGTATTTGCCACGAGAGCAAGGAAGTATGAGAAAAGAAGAGGGAGATCAATAATGACTTGGATGACAGTAAGAAGTACTAAGGGAACTGAGGAACTTGGATATGCCAGAGCACATGGTAGTCGATGTAAATCAACAGAAGAGGATTAGCGCATTTAGCCATTCACCAACACATGCTAGATCAGAGACAGAGACTCATTAGCAATGTATTAAGATGCACTGAAACTTACAAACTTGTTTAGTTAACTGAAACTTACAAACGGAACATCAGAGATTATGCACTAATACTTGTTTAGTTAAGAGAAACTCACCGTATTAAGATGCGCCCACATTTCTAACACAAACTTGTTCATCCAGTTTACCTGTTAACATAGTTTAACACTAATAAAAAAATGAATTTTATAGGTAAGTGTTAAAGAATCTGAAAACGGAACAGTATTACTTACTCACTCATTTTTACCCAATTTGGAATATCCACCAAAATGTCTAACATAGAATTTGTATCAAATTCCTGAAGTGGAGTAATAACCGGTTCCTGGAACTTTTTTTTTAAAGATTTATTCATAAAATATTTGGACATATAAGAACTCCCCAAACTATTTGGAAAATAAGCTTATGGCCTGTTTGCAGTTGGTAACTGTGAATAGACACCTTAATGGACTGAAGGCTGGGTTTTGGGCAGGATTGCGTGTTTCAGTCGTGTTCGAAGTTAATAACTGTTTTTATGTTTTTGGTCTGCTCGTTGTTACTAACAGCAAAAAAAACTTTTTGCTGTTTTTGGTCTGTTTGCTGTTACTAACTGCGAATAGAACTTTTTTGTTTTTTTTTTTTTTGCGTATTTTCTTACATGTTATATATAATTAAGTTAAGGAATTAGATTTAAACATCAAAGTAATTGATTAAAATACATAATTCATCGTCCAAAATACAACTACGACATAAAAACTGTTCAACTAAAAAATACCCAAATTAACCACTTTGGCGTTGTACATAACTACGCCTGTTATGACCTGTTCCGTTGCATAAGCCACATCTGAGACCTCTATCAGTACGATCATCCATCTCATTACGCAGTATTTTTGACCTTGGACGTCCCTTTGTTTGTACTCTACTAGTATCAGCAATCAAACGAGGGCCATTGTATTCCCTCCATTTAGTAGAGTCAAGCACAGGTTCAAATTGCGCCTCATAAGTCCTCATGTAGCTAGTAGTGCGAAAACGCCGATCGACAAAAGGGTCTTCAGATAAGCTATATGCAGAACATACAGCTAACACGTGTGAACAAAGATAGTGGAAAACCCGAACCTTTTTACAAGTGCAAGTGCGGTTTGAAAAGTTAACAGTGTAACGCTTCCCGCCTTTGCTAACTATCCGTTCGCCTTTTTCCAGTTGTGACTTCGTATTTGCCATTGGTTATCTCAATGATCACACCAACGTTAAGAGTTAGATCTACCCAAACACATTCTTGTATAAAATGACCTATCATGGAAGAATTCAAATGGCGTGCACCCAAGCTATGGTTGTCACTAAGACAAGTCACTATGGTCCACAAGTCACTATTCTTTTGGCGAGCACGAAGTTTCCAACCACAAGAACTCTAAGTTGATATTTGAAGAAAGACTTGTTCAGGTCTTAGGAGGTTGAAGATGGACTCGAAATTCATCTATTTGGGCCTCTCTCGAATTCATAGTTCTCTAAAGCATCTTCAAGTGCTACAATCATGATCATATTTTCTATATCTCGTGCGAGGGAAAAGCAACCTAAATCCGTGACATCATTTTCTAATGATGAAGCAAACTCCAGAATACACCTTTGAAAGGAGAGTCTAAGACCTCACTCAAGGATCACAAGATGAAGTTTAATGAGTGTTTATGTTGTGTCAAAGGTTAGGAACAAATAATAATGCAAGTAATAATGAATGGCTAAAATAAACAAATAAACAAGACAAAAATTTAAGGTGGTTCACCAATCTTGGGCTACATCCACCATCTAGCCAAGGATTTATATTAATGAGTTTAAAGGAGAAAATACAAGACTTAAAGGAATTACAATGGAGGTTATGTGTAGAAGAGAGGAGCTAATGAGGGAGAGAATAAGCAAGAAGGAATGCTCTAAGTATATGAGACTTTGGTGCACCTTTAGAGCATGGATATATGTGTGTATATATAGGGAAGTATAGGGTTTAAGTAATAAAAGTAGGCAGCAGCAGGATACCCATTCACTAAGCCCAGCACCTTCGTCAGAATCTCAACAGATTCGATCAGAAGGGCCGCTCGACCAACGGCTCGGGCGAGCAGCCTGGTCGAGCGTGGTACAACAGCTCCTGTGTGGCCTTTCTCTTGTGTTGCCATTTGTCCCTTGGTCCCCAAGACCCTTACACTTTGTACTATTTCTGAAATGGGATGTGCAACAACCTTAAACTCCTCCATACCATGTCTCCACTACCATAGTACAATGTACTATTGGTACTTGCTTGATACCCAAATACCCAATCACAACAAAGTGAATTGTCCTCTTCTTGATTACACTAACATACTAGATTAATTAACTTAATCCTGTTTTGATTACTTGGTAACTCAAGTCACTAATAATCTTAACAACCTTATCTGCACATCCTTTTGTGCCATGATAGTTCTACGCAGTTCTTCCTTTTCAAGCTGAAACTTGCTCTGTGCTTCTCGTCTAGCAGATTCAGCAGCATCTGATTTTCATCCCATGGATTGTACTAGGGGTGGCAAACAGATCAGGTTAGGTCATTTTCAGGTTCGGGTCAGAGCATTGACCTGAACCTGACCCAATTATTTAAATGGGTCAAAAATTGAAACCCCGACCTGATCTGTAGCAGATCAGGTCAACCCGCTATTTACCCATTTAACCTGCTATTTCATTTGGGTCATTTTTTGGGTCATTTGACCCATAAGTTCAGGTCATCATAATTGACCCATTTAACCTGCTAATAATAAACTATCCATCATTCATAAAGATTAAAGCACCATAATTAGTTTTTACAAACATCTTAGTCTAAAACAAAGTAGCCGAGGAAGATGCTTGATCGAAACTTTGACTAGGACTTGGGCTTGGACTTGGGCTTGAACTTGGGCAAGAAATGTCTTCTTCTTCTTCAACTTTAATCTTCATCACCAAATAAGAACAGAACAAGCAGAACAAATAAGAATGAAGAACAAAAATAAAAAACGAATGAACACAGAGTGAATAACAAAAATAAAAAACGAATGAACAAGCAGAACAAAAAACGAATGAACAAATAAGAATGAAGAACAAAAATAAAAAAAACAGAACAAGCAGAACAAATAAGAATGAAGAACGAAAAATAATCTGAAACTAGAAGAGGAACAAAAAACGTTTGGGTAATCGAAAAATTAACACATTAATCTGAAACTAGAATGAAGAACGAACAGATTTGAATACCAGAACAAAAAACGAAAAATTAAGATGAACAAAAAACGAATGAAGAACAAAGATGAACACATTAATCGAACAAAGATGAACAAACATGAACAAAATACTGGTATCCATTACCTTCGATTTTGGCATTGAGTTTGAAGAGAAAGAAATACTATGGAGTATGGATGGCGCCGCAGATTGAAGGAAATTTTAGGGTTTTAAGTTTTAGGAGGAAGGGAATAAGAAAGAGTACACTATTTATATTAAAATGCAAAAACCAGCTAGGGTTAGGGTTTAATTATGGGCTTGGGCTGGGTTTTTTTTTAATATAGGTATATTTTTTTTTATAAATATTCATGGGTTAATATTTGGGTAATATGGGTCGACCTGACCTGATTGACCCATTTAATAAATGGGTTAAACAGGTATTTTTCGGGTTAAAAAATTCAACCTGAACCTAACCCATTTTATAAACAGATCAGGTCGGGTTGACCCATTTAATTAATTGGGTCAAAAATCTAAACCCAGACCCGCTAATTTCGGGTCGGTTTCAGATCAGGTTAGCAGGTCGGGTCAACTTTTGCCAGCCCTAGATTGTACTGTCATCTTTATCTCCTTTTGAAGGTTTTTAACAGTAGCAGATTCAAGTGTCCTGGAAAACTCAGCTATAAATTTCAAAAGAGCATCCCTCTCTTTGTCAATGCACAAGCCATTAGCATTAGCAAGATGCACATTCAAGAAGTAACACCAACAAAGCAGGAGTAAAATATTTAGAACTTGCAATCTCATCCTGACTCCTGAGGCACAGTTTTAAGTATTTAGTTGGATGGGTGTAAGAAAATAATGAAAGATCATCCAATTTTTATGCGTTATGTGATGGTATGCTTACATCATGTTGGAGTTTGGTGTGACTTTGAGTGCACCAATGGAGTTTGACGATGCTTGATCATGTGTGATGATCTGTAGATGCAAGTCCGTTTCAGAAATTTTGGTGGCCCGGGGCGAAGACATAAATTAGGGTCCTAATTCACATATAATATTTTAAAATAAAATAAAAATTAAGTAGGCAAAAAAATACATATTTTATTACTCGTAATAATCTTTAAAAACATTAAATCTCATATAGATAAAACATTGAAATCAAAGCCTAAGCGTTCATATTAAAATTTTTCTACGAGCCTTTCTAGATGCAAAGTCACTAATAATAGTTTCTACATTAATATGTTCGAACATATTTTTCTCAATTCATAAAGGAGTTAGACCATTTAACCTTAGCCATCTACTATTTCTCCCAAAACTTAATAGAAAGAGAAGATTTTGATGAATAAAGTTGAATATACAAAGAGGATTATATATAACAAGTATAGAAACTCGTGCAATGCACGAATTTTTCATTATGAATTAGCATATAATGATATAACCTAGAAGAATAATGCAGATATATATTATTGTGATGAAATTTATCGAATTTTTAACGCAAAAATTAATACTAATATTTTTTTTTAATTGTTTTTTTTTTGAAGATTAAAAAAAATTGTTTATTGAATACATCACTTTTTCATCTAATTAAAAGTATCAAATTTTAGGTAGATATGTACAATTGCTATAATGAATTATGTAAATACTTGACCTAATTTAGCTCCAATTTATACAAATCAACCTCTAAATTAAATAAATATTGGCATGTAATGAACTATCATCTATTAAAATAATTTTATTTGTCAAGGCTTCCTAAGGTTAACATTTGTCATTTTTCAGCATTTTTATTAGTATGTATATGATTTATACAAATCAAATTCTAAATTAGGCAAATATTGTCAGGTAATCAACTATTATTCATTAAAATAATTCTATTGGTGAAGGCTCCTTAAGGTTGACATTTGTTATTTTTCAGCATTTTTATTAGTATAATTAAAATAATTCTATTGGTGAAGACTCCCTAAGGTTGACATTTATAATTTTTCAGCATTTATTAGTATATTCAAATTAAAATTATAAAGTTGGCAAATTTATAGTATGTAACTTTTTAGTTGACAAAGATCAAAAATTAACGGTATGTAAATCAATTATTTATCATTATTTTAGTTTATCAATAATTATCTAATATAGCTCAATTTAAGTTATTCAGTTTTAAAAATAAAAAGTTACACAATTTAATTAATTTTTGAGAGGCTAAAAATGACATGTTGATCAACTCTATTTGCCAAGTAAGCAATCTCAATAATTGAAATCCAATAAAAAAATCTACATGGCAAGTGTCATGGCATTTTACATTCTTTTTAGTATATGTTATGATTATGATTAGATGAATTAACGTTGATAATTAAAGGATAAAATTACTGTTTATCATAATAACGAAAGTGAAGGAATTAATCTGCCTGAAAATTGAATTGGATACATTTTGAAAAACAAAATAACCGACATAAGGGGATAGAATTGAATTAATGACAGTTCTTTTGGGTCAATCAAAATTCACTTAGGAAAGTGAATATTTTGTGAGAAAAAATTAGGGAGGAAGAAGGTTGAATAGTGACGTTTGAAATTCTTCTGAAACTCCTTTTGTTAATTGCTTAATACGCTTCTTCCTTTTTTTTATATTTTGAAAATTTAAGGCCTTTATTAAATTTGAAGATGGGCTTTTGGTTTGGGGGCCAGGGCGGTCGCCCCACTTGCCCTGCCCTTGCTATGGCCCTGCATGGACCATATCCACAATTAGTTGCAATATGTAAAATCATATAATACGATTAATATTGAAAAATTAATTTGGATACAAGTAATTAAAAGGGGAAAGACTATATTAAGAAAAGAAAAAAAGGAATGTGATCTCAACAAACACCTTTTTTAATGTCAACTATTGTCTATTTGCCTTAACTTGAGTAATTAGTTTTTCACTTTTTATCTTCTCCCTGTAATAAATCATTAAGAGCAACTCTAGGTAAATAACGTTATTTGCTAACTTGGCAAATCACACTCATGTGGAGAGATTTGATAGGATGACATTTTGAAAATTGTAAATTACTTTTTTTGTATTTTGTTTATTTTATTAATATATTTTTTGTCTTTTATGGTGATTTACAAATCACGGTGATTGATTAGAATTTTCTAAAATCATTAATTCTCTCTTGCCATAAAGATGAGCGTAATGCATTGCTTAACTTCAAAGAATCCTTTGCCTTTGAACAACCTTTTTCAATTCGACCCTTATAATTTAATGCTTTTTATTTATATATTGACAATCTTCAAAAAATAAATCATTAAAAAATAATACCTTCAACAAGACTTGCTTGGGACCATCTCACCATGAGACGGACCCATAAAAGCAGCCTATAGTAAAAAAAATATTAATATAAAACAATAAAATCTAAATTCACACTTGAACATGAAGCAATACTTTATAAATATTTTGCGTTGAGCTAATATTGTTTGTCTCACGGTGACATGGTCCCGACAAAGAATTAGTGTGAATCCTTAATTACATGGCAAGTACTAATTCAACTAGAAAAACATTCCTGCGGAAAATCATAGTATTTCAAGAAATGTTATTATTTTATTACTCAAAAAAAATGTTATTTTAGGCAAATATTTTAAAATTTAAAAGTCAAATGGAATTCTAGATGGTTCAATAATACTCCCTCCTATACAGCTTAGGAGTCTCATTTGACTTTTCACGGATTTTAAGGTGAATCAAATTGGGACCCTAAGGGTAGTAGAGAGGGTGGTATTATGGATTTTTAATTGTAAAGATTAATTAATTAATGATTCCCACCATTTTCTAGCATTTTGTAACCAAATTTAAAAATTGATATCTTTAACAACGATAAGTTGGAATATTTTTTCATTTCAACACCACAATTACATCGCCAGTCTATTAAAAATCAAAATTACATAAATAAGTCCTACAAGTACAATAATTTTTTGAAATTAAATTTTTTTTCCGAGTACTAAAAAAAATTACATAGGAGCATTACGTTATTTGAGCTAGCCTTCTCAATTCTTCGACGGCCTCGATGTAGTTACAGTCGTTACCGATCATGTGAGTGCAGATTTTCTTGCGATCATTGACTTCAGTTTTTCCAAAATTACCAAAAATGACGCAATATTAATTTCATAAATAGCCACCGACTTGTAAACAACCATATTTTCAATTAAAAATTTCATCACAGTACCCAAAAAGATTAAGAAACCCAAATTTTAATGTCCAAAAAAAATGAAGGTTTGTCAATCACGAACAGGAAAAAGGGGGAGAGTTGGAAACAAACAAATACAATCAATCACGAAAGAACACATTAGAGGAATGCTTATCACTAATGTGCTACCAACCATAAGAGCAAAATGGCCTGAACGCTTGTCAAAGCATATTTACATTCAACAAGACAATGTCAAACCACATATAATGTAATGTCAGGGAATTTTTAGAAGACCCAATGAAAGATGGGTTTTACATTCAGCTAGTGCAACAACCACTTGATTCCCCTGACATGAATGTTCTAGATTTAGGTTTTTTTTAGATCTATTCAAGCTTTACAGTATCAAAAAGCTGCTTACAATGTAACACTGTTACTTAGGGCTGTCAATCATGCTTTTGAGAATCTAAGTCCACAATGTCTTAGGTTTGTATTCATCACATTACAAGCATATATGATAGAGGTGATGAAAAGACAAGGAGGATTCGATTATCACATTCCTCACATGAACAAAACAAAAGCAGCAAGAGAAAGCACTTTACCAGATTACCTAAGTATTGACAAACAATTGGTTGTTGATTCACCTCAACATTTATTCACAAAACTAAGTACAGAAACAATGAATTAATTAGTGGAACTAATTGGCTATGCAGAGGGCATTCAAGAAGGGATTGTGCAGGTCAATGAGAATGTTGACAAGGGAACAACAAGCCAGCTGAATGTTCAAGATGGTCAACAACAACAGTGATAGAAGAGGATCTTTTTTGGGGCCTTCTAGCAGAATATCAAATACTTTTGGGGGTGTGAATAGATATAAACAAGTAACAACAGCACAACAACAACCAAACCAGCAAAAAATTTCAAACTCAGTTACTTTTGAGAGCAGCAAAGAAAAAACCAGCACAACAACAATGAATGGACAACATCACACAAAAACAGCAACAAAGAAAAACCACTAGCAAATGAACAACATCAGTCAAAAACAACAACAAATTTATAATGATCTCCTTTGAATTTTGGACATATTTTTGGGATCTTAAACAATGGGTGTTTCAGATCTAAACAACAATTTATAAAAGTTTATAATGTTTAAAAAGAAACTTTTGTATTCATATATAGATAAATGAAAAAAATTTGTTGTTTACAGTACTCTCAAGTAAATTAAGCACTTTTTTTTCAAATCATTAAGTGTAAATCGAACCTCTTTGCGCTAAATAGTTTGAAAACAATCCAAACCCCATATGTTCGATTTTAGGTGGCTAAATGATGCTCTCACTCAAAGTTTACAGAGCAGAAAAAAATGCATTAAGAAACGACTAAAAAAAGAATCATCATCAATTAATACCAACATGCACCCACAAGAACAAAAACTCACTTGAGAAAGGACCAAGCTTACCAAGCCAATCCTCTTCTTCACAATCAGTATTTGAAAATAGAGCATCAGCGGAAAAATTTTCACGATCAGGATACAAATCAGGCTCAGGTGTTAATGAGCTCACCCTCAGAGTCAAGTTGTCTGCCCCTTTTAGGATCGGTCTCATCATAATGATCAAAACTTTCATCTTCAAACGATGATAGCCCAGATCTAGGGTTTCCATCATTAAAACCCTTAAACTCAAGCTTACAAAGATGATTTGTTAGGGTATTTGGGGATTCTCAGACTTGAAGAACTAGGCGAGTTAGGGTTTTTCAGGGGTGACTTCAACGACGAGTTCTTGTTTTTTCAGGGGTGATTTCTTAAGGGGAGAATGCAAAGGAGACTTAGGGTTTTCCATGAAAAGAGATATAAGAACATGAAAGCACAAAAAAAGAAGAGGGAGAAGAGTGTGATGAAGAAGAAGTTGAAGAACCAGATCTAGGGTTATGATGAAGTAGACGAAATGGTATGGCTGGGGTTTAGGGTTAAAAAGGAAGGGAGTGATTAATGGAGGTTGTATTAATTAGGTTTTAGTTGTAGTTTATTAATTATAAGGGAGGAAAATTAGTAAGGGTAATTGAGGTTATAATTGTGAATAAGATGTACTTCTAAGGGCATAAGGGTAAAAAAAACCATATTAAAAAAGAAAATGGGACAATTAGTGTGACTTGACCCGAAAAGGAAATGGAACACATAAGAGGAATAGGAGAGAGTATTATTTACTTCATGATAATTCAGTATGTTTCCTCCCAACCAAGGTTGTTAGGGTCGGGATTCTACGTAAGATCGTTAAGGGGGTAGGATCAAAATTGGTAGGATCGAATCGTAGGATCGTGTGATCCTACAAATATGCATTAATATGCTTTAAATAACTAATTTTAAAATGTATTTGTTCTTTTTTTAAGTTTTAAGGTTTAAATTAGCACTTATTTGACTTCAACTATTATGTTTTGTAAAAGAATATCTTTAATAATCATTTTTAAAATGCGAATCAAGAAAAACTTGAATTTTAGTCATATTAATATAATTGATTAAATATATACATATATATACATAAGTAAAATCTAGATTATATGAAATTTTGTACGATTGAAATTATCCTTGTAGGATCGGATCGTACGATCGTAGGATCGCATTATGATCCTACCACTTAAATCTAGGAGCTATGTAGGATCATACGATTCTACCAACATTAAGATCTTACCTACGATCCGGATCGATCACCTAATTTTGGATCGTAGGATCGTAAAATCGTTGATTAGGATCGAGATTCTGATAACCATGCTCCCAACCACATCAAATCAATTGCTAGCATTAAAATATCTCATCTATGTAAAATGTCAAAAATACTCAATTAAAGGTCAAAGTCGATACAAAAGTCACGATCCAAATCAAGATCAAAGTCAGAAAGTCCATGTTTCTAAGAATTATATAACAACCACTAATACCTAGGGGTGTTCAAAACCGGATACCGGATCGACCTGGATCCGAAATTCCGAATACCCGATTTTTTCGGATAGTGAAAATCACTATCTGTTTTCGGTCCGAAAAAACTGGATACCCGAAATCCAGATACTCGTTTTATACCGGATTGCATACCAAATACCTGTTTTCTGATTTTTTTGATTTTTTTTGTCTTTTTTTTTAAATTACGTTTTATTCGACATAACTATTTAAGCTAATTTTTAAATAAAGCTTATTTTTCATAAATCAAGCTTATTTTTTAAATAATTTCAATAAACAAAGCTTATTTTTTTTTAGCTCATAATACAAATCATTTTGGAAATATGATTGGATTTTCAAAAGTCTAAACTAATTAACAATCAGTTAGTTATACAATTTAGTTATAGTTGAGAATTATTAATATTAGCAAATTTAACAACCAAAACAAAAAATTTATGAAAAGATATTGATATTTTAAAAAAAAAATTAAAAAAATAAAAAATTGAAAACTGGATATTCGGATACCAGTTTAGCCAACATGCTGACCTGGATTCGGTATACTGTTTAAAAATCGGATATCCGGTTTGAATTATCTGGTTTTCAAAAATCGGATAGTTTATTCGATTTTCGAAACCGGATACCGGATATTCAGGATCAGATAATTCGAATCAGATATTTTTGATCACCCCTACTAATATTGGTATTACTACCATATTTTCGAATGAAAAAAGTAAAAATAAAAAACAACACCACCAAAGTCACCATGAAAAGGGACATCACCTTAATAGTATCGTGGGTTTTGAAGCAAATTTCGATGAATGACAGTAGAAAGAAGCAAATTTAGTGAAGAAAAAAAGAACTTTGTAGGTTTCAACAATGGTGGTTTTGAGGGGTTCAACAATGGTGGTTTTGAAGAAAGAGGATGAAGAAATTTCGAGAAGAAGATGAAGGTGCGTTTTTTCGTGAAGATAAAGATGAAGAAATTTCGTGAAGATGATGATGAAGAAATTTCGTGAAGATGAAGTCAAAATAGCAGCAAGAAGAAGATTTCAAAGCAACAAGAATATGAGAAGGTGCGTTTTTTATGAAACAGTAGGGTTTAATGAAATATAGACGTTAAAAACCGCAACATATATGCTTTTCATATTTTTTGAACTGCATAATAGCTGCGGTCTAGCACAAATTTAGATGACATTGGTGTGCTATTTAGTTCATATAGCCTGAATGACATTAGGTTCTGAGACATAGTGGTTTCGCAATTCTAGCTTCAATCAAATTTAGATGACATTATTATCAAATATCAAAAAACACTCATATGCAATAAGAATCAAGATTAAGAATAAAGATTAAAACAACAAGATTAAGCTTTCAAAAAAAAATACAACAAGATTAAGAATTTATGATTATAATTAAAGATTATAACATAAAAATTAAGATTAAGAGTGAAAACATCTAAAAAAATCAAAATTTTAAACATAGAGGTTAAGATTAAGATTAGAACAAAAAAATGTCAAAAAATTTTCTCCCGGGGCATGTGGCCCGGGAGGCCCGTACATAGATTCACCCCTGATCAGAATCCATATAAGTTATAATTACTTCATCCTTATACAGAAAACAAGTGAGGCAATTTTGCTCATACACTAAAAATCTGCTAAGATATTCAATCTATATACTTATTTTGTCCAACAACCGTTTTGTTTGACATAAGCATTGGAGAAAATTTGAAATAAATAAGACTATTTATCAAAAAAAAGCATATAATAAGACCAAAATTAAACTTACTCTAAAACTAAACGTGTAATACGCAAACCTTAGGTTCGGGTTGTTCGCACTTAGTAAGTGCGAACAAACTAAAAAACTGAAACAGGTTATTCGCTGTTACTAACAGCGAACAACCTGTTTTAGGTTTTCAGTCTGTTCGCACTTATTAAGTGCGAACAACTCTTGTCTTAAAAACAACATGTTGACCCTGTTTGACATGTTTGCATTTACTAAGTGCGAACAAACATTTGATTTTTTTTTACCAGTTTATTACTGTTCGCACTTACTAAGTGCGAACAGACCCGAACCTGTTCTCTGGGGTATCCGGTGCTTATATTTGGAATAAGTTTGATTTGAATCTTTATTTGTGGTTGCAAGTGCTCTATCTACAGCCGTCAAATCATCATACTTCCATTAAAAAAACAAAAGTATTTCATGCTGTGAATCCTCTTTAGGGATGGCAATTCGGTCCGAATCCGACCCTAATCCGACTCGATCCGAGCAAAATAATCCGATTCGAGTCCGAGGAAAAAGTCATCCGACTCCGACTCCGACTTTACGATCCGAGTCCGAGTTAGAGACAGACCGGAGTTGGACCGTATTAAAAATCCGAGACTTCGACCTGACTCCGACCCTGAATGACATCCGACTTTGAATTTGACTTTTACACTAATATTTTGTTTCCTTTAAAACGCTAGATGTGACTATTCAAGCTCTCTCTTATACTAATTGTAATTTTCGATTTTGAAAAAGTACTTGGTATTGTTATTTAGATTAATAAATCAAGATAAGACAAATGAAATCAAGATAAATAAAATACGCTAAATCAAAATACGAGAAAATTTTGTTAAATTTGTTTGTTAAAATTTTAGTAGTAGGATTATTTCTGTTATTAAAATTGAATTCAAATTAAAGTACATATTTATTTGTTAAATTGTATATGAAAAATATATTTTGTTAATTTTGTATGCTTTAAAATCAATAGTACAATATCACAACAATACTGTTTGATAATAATCCGACTCCGTTGGAGATCCGAGAGTCCGAGTCGGGGCAAACTTGGAGTATGCATAATCCGACTCCGAGTGGAGGTGGACTGAAAACAAAAGTCCGACTATTATCCGGAGCAAAGTCGGAGTATGTATAATCCGAGCCGAGTCCGACCCATTGCCATCCCTAATCCTCTTTTACATTGGATTTGGATCCTTTCTTAT
Organism: Amaranthus cruentus; assembly: GCA_019425755.1. Lineage (NCBI taxonomy): Eukaryota > Viridiplantae > Streptophyta > Magnoliopsida > Caryophyllales > Amaranthaceae > Amaranthus > Amaranthus cruentus. Next base: position 13,672,928 of record CM033456.1, read on the forward strand.
CACTTATCAGAAACATCGATAAAAATAAAATATTTACTATACTTTTTGTGGTAAAATAAAAATTTACTATACTATTTTATTGATTTTGTTTATTGACAGCAAAATAAATCGTTAGTTTAGGAAGGTAAAATAAATAATTAAAGGGCAATGTAATGTAATTTCAATTTTAATACTTTTTTTTTTTTGGAAATACATCATTTTCCTTTTAACACTATTTAAGCATTCAACTCAAACTGAAATGTTGTATAAATAAATTTTTAAAACCTTTAAAATGACATTTTACATGATACTTTTAATATAAACATCTTTATTATTTTAAAATAAATTTTTTATTAATTTTTATCAAATAATTATTTATTCAATTAATAATATATACTTACATAAAATTTCATACTAACAACCTTTATACATTGCTCTAATTTCAGTAATAGTAACTATAAATTGAAATGTCTTGCTTTTTTTCCTAATAATTGTAATGCAATGTACCTGTGGAACGGAGATATAGGTGCGTAGGGGAACAAATTATACAATATTTTCAAACCCAAAAGTCACTCAAAAGCAAGCCTCTGAGTTCCAACAAGTGAAGCATATTCGCCATCTCTTGATAACAATTCAAAATGGGTACCAAGCTCTGCGATCCGGCCATCAGAACAAAGCGCAATACGATGGGCATTCTGGACTGTGCTTAATCGGTGAGCTATTACCAATGTTGTTCTTCCTTTCATAAGATGGTTCAAAGCACCCTGGACCAGACGCTCACTAACTGTATCTAAGGCACTTGTAGCCTGCAGTGCACAAAATCAGCAGAATTAATCAGAGAATTAGGCTTGGTTTACAACATATTAATGAATGCAACAATAATATGCAGTATTACTTTTCTTGTGCAAGTAAAATAGGCTGAAATCCTCTCTAAAACACTGGAGATTTATGAGAATTACTTCCTTAGTGTTTCATGTCTCACATGAATTAAAATACAACATATATATATAAGCAAACCTATAGAAATTCAAGGAATGGGTAACAAAGGAAAATAATTCTTCACCCTAAAAACAATGACGAATATTTTATTTCCTAATTATGTTTACTTAGTTTTTTCCTTTCGTTACTTTTTCATTCTACACTTAGTTTTACTCCCTTCTTTTGTCTTAATCATAAGTTTGATTTATTCACACATAGAGTAACTTGCTCAAACAAACAATGTTGATGTGGACTTGCACAAGTCGGTCTCAGGTTACATTGATGACTTTTGCAGGGGAGCTGTTTTATGGCAGTCAAGACTTCACAAATGTGTTGCACTATACACAATTGAAGCAGAGTATATTGCTGCAATTGAAGCTTGTAAAGAGTTCTTTTGGATGAAGAACCTCTAATGAGACTTGTTTGTCAAACAAGAAAACTATATTCTGTTATAGTCAAATATCTATTGACCTAAACAAAGAAATCTACATTCCATGTTTGGTCTACACCTTGTAAAGGATCCCACATTCCATGCTCACTAAATGTTAAACCAAATGCAAAACTAAGGGTTGCATGTTGCATCATTTACATATTCTATACAGGAAAAAACAGATGAATTGGCAACAACTAACAAGCAAGAGGCCAAAAATATTTGTCCAGCACAACATAAAACCACAAGTTTCCATAAGGGACTAAAAAGGTTGGAATCCTTGGAAATCATCAAATTGCAGATCACCAAAAGTGGCATTGAAGTATGTCATATGCGTGTAATTAGAGTCATTGCCCTGAAAAGTGAAAGCTTATCCTCTACGAAACGCAGATTAGCAAGTAAATGTGACTTTAGTTCTCATTCAGTGAGACTGAGTGCTAACTAAACAGATAGTCCAACACAATATATCATCAACATACTCAGGAAAGGCAATAGAAACTTTAGTGGTTGATGTATACCTCATCAAGAATCAAAATTGGAGCATTTTTTAGAAGTGCTCTCGCAATAGCAACTCTCTGCAGGGAAAATTTGAGAATCAACATATATTTAGCTTGTAGTCATGGGCCATCCCAAATTCAATTCAATACAAATGGATGGTATACCTGTCTTTGTCCCCCACTCAGCAGACCTCCACGCTCACCAACTAGTGTGTCATAACCCTTTAAACATAAGAGAATGAGCAAGGGAAGTATTGATAAGAATAAATTTACCTGTTCTATAGATGACAAACCTGTGGAAGTGATATGATAAATTCATGTGCATTAGCTGCTTTAGCTGCTTTAACTATATCATCCTTAGACACATCAGAATCAGGTAGACCATATGCAATATTCTCTGCAACAGACATGGAGAAAAGTACCGGATCCTGCACAATGAAATGAACATTAAAGAGTCTGAAATTAAGCAAAAAGAGGCGGCATTGCTCATTCATTGCCAAATGTAACCTCGTGAAACTATAGAAGCATGCTTGCTAAACCAATCCAAAAAATCTAACATGTTATTTTGACAATTTAGACATTATTTGGGTCACGTGAAGCCAATCTCCAATTTTTTTTTCAAAAAATCAATTTAAGTAGTACTAGTGTTTTAAATTTTCGTTGCCAATGAGCCAGAATTTTGACTCTAGAAAACGGCAAAGGAAAACAACTAATTGATGGTGAAAATTTAGTTGAGCAAGTATGAACACCCTCTCACTCTATGTTCTGGCCTTGGTACTTAACAGGTCAATCACAGGCTCACTCCTTGTAATCCATCATTAAAGTTAGTAGTCTATGGAAAGTTGTCACCAATATGACATAGCATATTTTAAACTTATCATCCAAGTTCAATAGTACAGAGAACCATCTCAGTGGCCTGAACACCTCGAGCAGTTTACTTTAGAATCCTGAAAATATAATGCTAACAGGTATCTTGTATCATCAGCTTTGATAAGTCGCATTTACATAAGATGAGCAAAGGTTTTGGGAATTACAGGATAGGAAGGTTCTTATTTTTGCAAAATAAAAAAAAAAAAAAAAAAAAAAAACATAAAAAAAAAATTAAATCCTGCACTCAGCAGAAAATCTAAAGCAGCTTTTTATGAAGTATAATATTCATGGCTGGCTATAGAATAGTTAGGTCGTATATGATATAAAGTTGTCAAAATTTTAATGCAATCAATTGTTGTGATTTCTACTAGACTTGACAGGTTGATTTTGAGGTCAATGTGACCGGACCCAATTCAACTCAAATAATTAGATTCCAATGGGCTCAGGTAAACTCAAGTTTTCAGTTCCCACTCTCGACAGTCACAGTGACCATAAGCTATCCACTTTCAATTACACAAAAAATAGATCATATGATATCTGAATCTGAATGCTGAAAACATACTTGATTCACTATCGAGACAACACGAGCCCATTCACTTTTATCGAACGTCCTAACATCTTCTCCAGAAATAGTTATACGACCGCTGGTAGGCTGCAAGGTATGTTAATGTGACTTGTCATGTGACTCGTGTCTGATAAAAATAACCATAGTTTACAATGACAGAAAGGAAAACATGGACGAGGTAGACAAAACTAAACCTCATAAAATCGTGCCAACAATTGCACAATAGTACTTTTCCCTGCGCCACTTGATCCCACAAGAGCAGTTACAGTGCCACTTTTCAATGTAAGGTTAAGACCTTTAAGGACCTCAACATCAGGCCTCAATGGATTAGAAAAATGCACATCTGCAGTGATATGAGTTGCAATGTTAAAATAAACTAGCATTCTAAATTACAAAAAAAAAGACCTCTAACAAATGTCAGGTCTGCTTATTAAAAGAAATTAATTAAACATCTTCAGCTTGTCTAGCCAATGAGTTCGATTAACAGTCTCACAGCAACCAATGTCCAGGTCTGCTTATTCATGTTTGTTATGAAGTAGTAGGTCAGTCATTCACATTATAAAAGTACACTCGACACAGTATCGCTACTAGCCTCTTCTCCAAACACGGAAAATACCGACAAAAAAGCAGCAAAATGAGCCATTGTTGAGGCGGTAGAGACAAATACTGATAAAAGTAACAAACATGGAAAAGAATGGGTAACTTTTACTCGCCTAAAGTTGCCATATGATAAATGTTCGAATTCAAAAGATACCATAAAAAAAACACGTAAAGGAGTGAAAATGAGTCAAAGCTCTTGACCACAAAATTACTTAAATTTTTGTTGCGCAGGAAACTAGTACACTCATATCTCAAAGGCACATTACTCATCAAAGAAAAATATTTATGATTCTGACCTCCTACATGGTCTTGCAATTTCAACAAATTAAGCAGGGACAGCTCATAATTTTCTTTTGAGCTGTTCAACCACGTAAACAAGCATGCTTTTGTCTGAATCTTGTCTAGAAAATTAGTCTATATTTTGTGTCTTCGACAGCAAGTAGGATACTGTGAAGTGAACTCATCACAACGCTATTTGTATAGATATTGTGAGAGAACAAGCACCAGGTTTAGTTGATAAGAATTAAGAGAAATTTTATTGATGGCTTAAGGGGTTGTTAAGGAAAATAAAGGGTAGCATGTTCTGTACTGTATTCCAGACAAAAGTTAATCTAGCTGATCCCAGAAAATGTTTTCTGACTATGGAAAAGCAAGTTGCCCCTAAAGTTTTGCAAGTAACATTCAGGCCATATGGTGTAACAGTAGAAAAGCAAGATAAATCAGCTTACATAGTTACAGTATGCTAGAAAGTAGAAAATAACATTAAGATAGGCAAGAGCATCTCTTTGGAGTTTTGGGGTATTAACTGGTCCTCAGAAATGAAGACTCAGGAGATATTAAACTACTTTTGTTATATATATCACGTGTAATAAATTCGAAAAACCCTCAGGGATAGTAGGTAGGATATTATGTCATTATGTGATTAATGAGTGATTCTACAACTGCTACACCCAGGATCAAGAAATGGTTAAGACCTTGGTCATACTGGAGAATTTTCAATTAAATTGATAGTCTCCAATAAATTCTTAAATTTTTTGTATCTCTTACATTTAGAGATGGTAATAGATAGGGCCAAATAAAGTAATAACTTATTATCTACAATCTTTCATGTCAATTTATTTTTATTTATGTAGTTGACTCCATATTGATAGGATAATGGTTTTGGCATTGTTGTTGTCTCTTACCTATACAACAAAAAATAAAGCTAATAATGTGCATCTAGAAGACAAACAGAGAAAAAATGGGGTGCATAGTAGTAAAATTATAATCTCTTTCTCTTTCCATTTCTACAGCTTTGGACTGGTTTACTGAAATTACTCATGAACTAGTAGTTGAGCACTGCAAATTAAATTTAGCACTTCTTTATTTCCTTCTTGATTTGTGATTGTGTGCGTGATTGGGGTGTGTGTGTGTATGCGCGTGTGTGTGTGTGTGTGGCGGGGGAAGGGGGGGTGAGCGAGGTAGGGTAGATTGAATACTTAATTAGTTCAAAGAAACAAATTTCTATTTTGTGTAAACAGGAATGGAAGAGTATATATCAAGTATATAATTAAGTTGACATGTGCAGAATTCCACATTTGAATTACCTTCAAGATTAATGTCACCAGACCGCACTATGTTAAACAGATTACTGGGTGAGCCCAAGGCTTACATGTAACGCACATGATCAGATTGTTGCCTTTCATCAAATCCATTGACCGCAAATAATTTAAACTTTTCATCCTCGACATTTTTTGAGTTAATTTGTCGTTCTAAACCATAAGCAAGAGCCTCATCAATTTTTGCGCCAGAAAGAATTGAATTAATTCTTTCAACAGCAGCAAAAGCTCCACGAAGATCTCCAAAAGTATAAACCAGGCCTTGAACCTGCATATCATAAAATTCGAAATTGGCAAAAAATAAAATGAAGTGAATCTGACATGTAAACTCAGTTATTTACAGGAATAAAATACTCACAGCAAATGTAAGAGTAAACGTGTATCCAATGAAAGAAACCACAGTTCCAACTGACAGTTCACCCTGCACATTCCATTTGAAACATGTAAAAGCACATGATTATACAGACTGATAAAACGCGAGTAACTTGTCATGGCCGTAAATATTGAAGATGTAAATTATCTACAATTACACATTAACATCAAAGAAGATAACACATAAAAAAGCAGGAAAGAAAACATTAGCCAATAGAAAAGCTAAGCACCTGAAGATTAAAATCACCCCTTGACCAATAACAGCACTCAATTATGAACATGAACTTACAGTTACAAAAGGTCTTCATTTTTAAAAAGCCTTCAGATAATGATGCCAAATGATGCTTTTAAGAAGACTTTAAGAACAAATCACTTCGTCAAATGACTCATTTTCTTTATTCTATATGCTTTATCACAATTGTTCTTATTGTTGGAAAATTTTGAGCAAATTAGTACATATCCCTTGCACAATGTATATAGTAAGACAAACAAAGTATTAAAACTCAATTTCCAAGTGCTTTAAATAAATGAACCAAACAAACATGTAGGAGGAAGAAACCTCAAGCTTTCAAGGGCGTTCCAAATACATTAAGTGACTCTACGATACTATGTGTTCAAGACCAAACAAAAGAACTCGAAGGCATAAGGTTCTACTTCATCAAGCAAAAATTCTCCAACTAAAGGTAATTTTACAAATTTTGATAAAAATTCTTGTTTGAATTTTTCTTCATTAGATTTAATATGAATATTGTGCACGATGATCACATTTCTTGGAAGATTACTCTTTAATCAAAGTACATGGCAAGGGACAAGTAGAACTTTTGTTTACGTCGGGAAATTTTTCATTTAGTTTTCCATTTAAAAAGGTTGATTTCTCTTCCATCTTATGAATTATTAGATTGTGAATCGAAGCAAGCGCCAAAACAATGTTATCAATATGTTTGATAAAGCTTAAGTTTATCACTGGTACCATGAATATAGTGGAACCAAACAAGTATCAAAGCTTAAGGTAAGACATATCACTTGTGTTATGAATATAGTGGGACCAAACAAGTATTAAAGCTTAAGTTTAATTGTTTTAAAAATACAAATTAGGAACGGAACTAATGAAGTGAACCAATCTCAAACTTGCTGCTCTTTCGAGCATTTACTTTGTCGTTAGAGCACTTTGGTTTTCACAAGGATGAAAATTCATGTAGCTTATGTTCGATCATTTTGGCATTTTCTCGTTCGAGCACTATAGGCACTATTCAAGCAAACGTTTGTAGTAGACACATATTTTTGTGAATGAAAACTTTGTTTTGTGGATGAATAAGTAGTTATGTATGTATTCATTCAATCTTAACTGGAAATATATTTTCAAAGGTTATTAAACATGAAATTAAAGAATGAAAACATTCCTATATATAAAGAGAGGACATTAAATTAAGTTGTGATATACGTTTGATGCATAAGTAATTTTGAATTCTTGTTGTTCTATTTTCTCAACACTTAAAACATATTAAGAATTTTGTAAACTTTTTATGTAGTATCTGATTTTATTAGCTTTCTTAATGCAAAATGATTTATTCTATTCACTTTATAATAGATTACTTAGTATTGTTGTTTAAATCTCGTTGTGACTTTCACTAAAATTTCCTAAGTAACATTGAGGGGAAAGTATCACAAACAGAAAATATTCATATGCCTACAACTTATTAGGTTTTCGAGCGACTTAAGTGTTGCACACATATCTTCACGATGTTATTCAATTTGGTGATCAAGCAAGGAGTCTATTTTCATAGATACAATGGAATTAAATATATACTTTGTATTGTTTTTCTTTTATATTATGTGTAATACTTATAAGTTGTTTTTCAACAGAATAGAGCATATAATGTACCTTCTGACTGACAACTTTAAAAGGTGATTTTAACAATACAATCCAAGAAATATAACTTTACGAGAAGCAAGTTTCCTTTGAATTACACATGCGGCTAATTCGTCTCATATAATAAAATAAGGTCTTGGAGTCGCAGATATTGATGGCAAACTGAGAAAAAACTTGTTACATTGGTTTGGTCATGTCTGAAGACCAAATAAATGCAGCCATTAGAAAAGTCATTTAACTAATTGGTTCTGTTAGTGCTTGCGGAATGCAGACCCTTTAGCTTGCTCTAAAAGGTAGTCACACCCACACAAGCAACTCAACAAACCTCACTTCTCTATAGAGTCCCAATTTTTCCCTTGCTTAGCGCTTAACTAGTGCTGAACTCAATGAATTGCTAGCACGTCTAAGTTTTAGATGCATTATTAGCCCTGTATGCTAGTCCCCTTGCTTTACATCCATCAATGAATGCAGATTTGTGCACCAAGCTACTTTGTTAGCTTACGATGCATGCAATAATTAGGTACCATCCTACTGCTTAGGTTGCTCACACATTCCAACCCAAGAGTTGGCGAGAAGGTCTACTTTAAAAGAAGAGAGAACACAAGTGTTTAGAAGAATTTTCATTGCATTCATTCAACTCCACTCTACTCAAGTTTGTTTGCACAAATTCCTTTATGTAGTGTTTGGAAACAAGTATTTCAATTCAAATTATAGATTTTAATTATGAAATCATAAATGAAGAATTTGAGGATGACAAGGTTTGGTTAGTCATTCTCAAATTCTCAACTTTACCCACTCTAAAAACAATGGTGAAATTTGATCCAAATCCAAATTTGAAAATTTTTGATTTCCCAAACAATAAACTGAGCCAATTCCAAATTTCCATATGAAATCATCATTCCCAAACATGACATTAGGTAAGAATATACAAGAGTTAGCTAAACCATTCTAGAACAACCTAGACCCATCTAGTATATACAATGCATTTCTAGAGCAATTTAGCTTACCTAGAACAATCTAGACTAAAAGTATCTATATCCATCCAAACTTACTAAGGTGTTCCATGCCTTTTCTTAACTTCCCACTTCCCATAAACTTCTACATCAAATTTCATGGCAGATGGAGCATGTTTGATATTAAAACTTTCACAGTATTACAAGTCAATAGCATGTCCAGGGTCACAACTCACAAGAAGTATCATTTTTAAACCTCTTGGACTACTTTAGGGTAGGCCTCTACACAACTTTTCCATGATGCTTGGTGGGCAAGGAGACGACCCATCAGATGTTGCTTACAAAATTTTATTTGATCTAGTTCAAAAAGACATAAAAATCATCATTGTAAATCAAACACACACTGTGCATGCAATACTGTGTATCTAAATCCATCCAAACTTATGAAGGTTCCACGCCTTTCCTTGTGTGCCCATAAACCTCCATACCAAATTTAGAGGAAGATGGAGCACATTCAATACTCAAACTCCCTTAGTATTACAAGTCAATAGCATGTCCAGTTGGGTCACAACTCACAAGAAAGTATCATTTAAGCCTCTAGTACTAAAACAGAGTAGGGCTCTACACAGTTTTTCCATGATGTTCGGTGGGCAAGGAGACGACCCATGAGATGCTGCTCATAGAACCACACCGCAAAACGAACCCAAGAACCCAAACAATGGAATGTAATAATTAGGATGTACTAGTATATTAAGGTAGTCAAGAGGATATATAACAAGGTGGTCAAGACGATACATATCAGGGAAGAATTTGGATTCAAAGAAAACAATTGAAAAATTTAAGAGTCAAATATGAAATAAGACAATTGGTAAACCAAAAAAAAGACAGTCACAACACCAGTTGATGAGTTCTCACCGCTTTAACTTTGTTTCCACCGAGGATATACAAGGCCAATAAAGATACATAAACTGCAACTCGAGTCACTGATTCATTGATCGATTTGTAAGTTCCTAGTTTAATACCACTAGCCTGATATGCAAGAATCTGCAATAACAAACAATTAACATATCAAGGAAGAGAATGCTTAAAATTCCACGATCACCAAAAAAATGATTATTTAAAAGTTGTGTTTAACAAATGATATAAGACAGAATCACTTCATCAGAAAAAAAGAGACTCGGACATGACAAATATTACCTGGTTACCAAATGCTGCCATTTGGCGCTTTTCCCCACCAAAGGATCTCACCTGAAGCATTATATAGGTACTTAGTACAGAGAACACAAAGGTAAACCTTAAGGCCCATAGCCTAAAAGACAAAGCCATAATATATACTAATGTGATTTAACTTTACAAGAGCCAAGCTATCAGAAATTGTGAAAACTTTATAAAGCACAAACAGGATTTGCAAGAACTTACTGTGCGGATAGCAGAAATAGTTTCTGTCACACAATCAGACATAGAAGACTGCGCCAGCCCATGAGCTTTAAAGACGGGCATAGTTGACCGTTTGTAGACAGCTGTTGAAGGCAAGAAAGAGGATAAAAACAAATAATGAACGAACTGTATACGAAAACCACCAAATAGATAATACTATTTTTTAATCCAATTTGCACAATTATACTCAATGCAATCCACGATATATGAATAATTTATATTGACAACATTAAGGGAAAAATCAGCATACAATGTTGTCGACAAAAAAAATCACGTTCTTAGCTATTACGAAGTAATTTATGAACAAAATCACGGAACTCCAAGTGTTTCCCAGTCACAAAACTAGATTCTAGCTACATAAAATATAAAAATATTGAACTTGAAAGAACATGACAAGTAACATTCTAGAAACTGTCATTTTCTTTATTTCCATATTCCAAATGCACTATAAAATCAGAACCAACATCTTTATCTCAACAAGCCAACCTATACTCTTGCATCTTTACCGAACCACAAGATCATTGTCTCATGATTCACTAATCTCTTCCTTAATCGCAAATCAAAAAAAATGAATTACGGTCGGTTTTAGGCTATTCTTGGGCAAATTAGAGCGAAAAGCGAATTAACTAGCGAATTATGTTAAACTGCACAAGATTATACGGACCCAACAGAATAGAGTTGAACCCAAACCAAGCCTAAAGGAAAGAGACAAAGAAAGAACTCATGACAAATGGAGAGCAAGTGATTATGAATTCTTCCTTGAAGCATGAACTGCAGTGGTCAACAATTTGAGCTCTGTAGATTCCTCTTATATTCTTAGTTGAGATCTTCTCTTGGATGGCACATCAAGTGGGAAAGAAAACATGCTTTGGGGAACAATTTTTTTCTAGACTTCGCGGACATGAGTGTCCATTATTAAATTTCTCAAAAGAATCGCAAACAGTCTGAGCCAAAAAAGAGATACTCATAACATGGTAACAAATCATCGTCAATCCTCTTCAAAATCAAAAATTGTCAAATCAAACTCTTCTTCCCAACACCGGGAGGCCTTGAAAATGTCATATTTCCATGATTATGGTTACCATCTCAAGCAAATATTTATGCAAGGTGGCCTCAATTGTAAAAGAACAATTTAACAAAACCGAACAAATATAAAGCCAAATCAAAAACCATGCTTAGCTTTGAAATCAATTTAAGGCCATTCGTTTTTCCATAATATTCGGAAAAGTTATCAACAAAGGTAAATACATGGGAAAGAAATCAACAAAGTGAGCTTTATTTAGTTTTGGTTATACCTAAAAGTCCTATTGGTTTTCCATTGAAGTGCTTATTATGGTGACTTCTCCACAGCATCTTCTCTAGTAAAGTTGATGCTTGATTTTTCTTTCTCTTTAGACAGCCATAGTCTAGCACTAGCACTTCAGCCATAACAAGAGCCCTCGTCATACTTCTATACACCACTATTCTTCTTCTGCTCTTTCTTTTAAATTAGGTTGCTTTGGTTGTTGCAAAAAAGTATTTCTCGTGATTGAATTTGACCATAAAATTTCATATATGATGTTTAAGTGCTCAAATACCACCATTATGAAGTATGTGTAGGTATGCTAACTTAAAGGCATAAAGAGCTTTGGAAGATTTCAAGTTCCTAGGTAGAGATAGTGAATCAGTGTAGAGAACTTACGAAATTAATTATGAAGGACACTGTGGCGGCATTAAGAATTGTTTGTTTAATGTGCATGAGGTGTGCATCTTTGTCAACCTCAGCTTGAAGAAGCTTACATTGGATACCACGTGAACTGAGCAAAGTGTCGAATTCGATGTTGTGAGTAGGCTTGTGGGATAAAGCATAAGCTACCTTGTTGGAGGCTCACGGGTTGTATATTATCATAAAATCAAACCCTAGCCATTCGGTGATCCATTTTTGGCAATACTTCTCGTTGTTCCAAGATAAAACGCAGACTTTGTTGATCAATTTTGTCAAGAAACTTCTGCCCCATAAGATAGTGTTTCCATCGCATGATTGCAAAAAAAAAAAAAAAAACCCAATTAACTCCTTCTCGTAGATATATTTTGCACTAGCGCAGGGACCAAACGCCTTGTTATAAAGGCAATAAGGTGATTATCCTGCATAATAACCACCCCAACTCCATTGCTAGAAGCTTTATTCAATAACAAATTGGCGGGAAAAGTTAAGCATGGAAAGCACAAGAGCTTTGATCATAATGTTGAATGGAAGGCACTTTTTCTGAATTGATTAGTTAGTGACTTGGCAATGTGAGCATAACCAACCACAAACTTCCTATAATAGCCAATAAGGCCAAGGAAACCTCGCAACTCTTTAATATTTTTCGATAGAAGCCAAGAGAACATGACTGCAATTTTCTCTTGATCCATTGCTACACCACCAGCACAATGTTATGCCCAAGATAAATGACACGCACCATCCTCATAGTGAGAATATTGTCAAAATAACACTAAAACAAATTTGTGAAGAAAGGTTCAAAAGATATGCTTCATCAATGACTAAATATAGCGGGAGCATTGGTCATTCCGAATGGCATGACCAAAGTTTCGTTGTGACCTTCATGAGTTCGAAATGTCGTTTTACAAATGTCTATGGGTTTCATCGAATTTGATGGTGCTCGGACTTCAAGCCCAACTTGGTAAAAATGGTAGCACCATGAAGTTTGTCGAGGAGCTCATCAATGACTGGAATTAAATAGTTATCGGAACAATTGCTATATTAGTGCTCGATAATCAACACAAAATATCCATGATCCACCTTTCTTCCCGACCAAGATAATGGGGCTAGAGAATGGGTTAGCTCAAGGATGAATGATTCCTACCATGAGCATGTGTGACAATGTTTTCAATCTCGGTTTTTTGAATATGTGTGTATTGGTATGCTTTGACATAGATGGGGTTGGTAACCTTCTTTGAGGGTTATGTCATGGTCATGGGGTCTAAGGGGAGGTAGTTAGGTTATGTGTTGAAAAAGTTTTGGGTATTCAACAAACGATCCTAGGGAGATAGGAGAATACAACTTTTCTGTTCTTATGAATCATTAATTAGACCATGACATTCAATCAATACCTCTGCCCCTTCATTTTAAATGGTTTTCGACCTGGCTTTGACAAATATGCAAGATTTACGAAGGCCAGGGTCTCCAACGATTACACATTCCCCTCCGGTAAATAGAAATTTTATTGTTTGTAACTTCCAGTCTATTACCCAAAGTTCCACCCCTAAGGTTACATTAAAGTGTCCTAGTTCCAACACCATGGCAATGTGCCACGTCATCAGGACTGCAAGTAACCCGGAGTACTGACCCAAGCCCAAAGCCACTAAATACATAAAAGCAAACAAACAACATAAGCAGCAAATAGGCGTTGAATAGGTTTGGAAATAATAATTCGGGCTGGGAGGGTGACGTAAAAGTGAAGGTAAATGTTTGTGAATACTCTTGTTATTAGCTTTTGCCTTTATATACCTAAAGGGGTGTAAGATTGAGGCGGGAAAGAATCAATGAACACATTGAGGAGCTGGCATTCATCACAATCTTTTTATACTTTGTTCTGCTTGAATTTTTGTTCTTGAAATTAACCGATACATTACTTTGATATCAGAGCATACGAAGATCCACATGGGAAATACGACAAATGCGCGGAGGATAGAACAAATGAAGCAAGAGATGACAAATTTAAAAGAAAACATTATTTGAACAAATACATATCGAGTGTTCAGCCGTTTGGGGAAGAAACAAGAAATGATTGAGTGAATTACTCACACTAGTGTTGTGAGAGACCGAGGAGGACAAACAAAGGAGGGTTCGAAGAAGGGGGCCAGATGAATGAAGATGGTAATGGCAACTGTAAACAAAGCAATTATGTGGGTACATGAAGGTTTAGAAAACCCGATATGCCCATCTTTAATGGCGAAGACCCAACCTATTGGATCTTGAAGGCTGAAAAGTATTTTGATTTTTAACGACTGAAAGAGGAGGAGCAGGTTGAGGCACCAGTTATCAGTTTGGAAAGGGATGCTTTGTTATTGTATAAATGGGAGGATGGAAGGGTACCGATCCAGACATAGAGGGCTTAAGGGCGTTGATCCTTAAACATTATAGACCAATGGAAGAAGGGAACTTATTTGAGCAATGGTCGCGGTGGAACAAACCGAGACAGTGGTTGAGTATAAAAATAGACCTCAGATGATCTTGGACTCAAGCTCCTTTTGGGTTTAATTGAACTTGACTTAATCATGAGTCTTGTACCATGTTTAGCATGTGCCTTCAAATCTTTGAATCTAAGTGATCCAATTTCTATTTATTCTTGCACTGAAATTGCGCCTTATCTACACGCCTATTATTTCAACATCCAACTAAGACTTGGCTGCGTGCCTTCTCCTCCTCCTTGGGCTTCTTGACCCATTACAATTAAACACAATTATAATCCTATTTAATTCTATCTTCTAACTAATCACCAGTTTTAATATATAATTATATTGTTTTTAACTTAACTAAAAATTTCAAAACAAATAAAGATCATTAATGAACATGAAGAAGAAAATTATCCGTTCAAAGTAAAGCCAAAGATCCTCCTCCTTAACGAGCAAATTTAATGGATATTTGAATCGGAAGGTTGGTCCCTAACAATTACGTTTGCCTTGATGCCCCACTAGTGGAGATAACAAAAAAATAAAAGTCAACTCACACACATACATATAAGGGAGACAGAGAAAGGGAAAGGATAAAAATAGTTTGTTTCCAACATATTGGCCAACCCAAACTAATAACAATAAATAATAAAATAATAGACAAGAGTGACACAACAAAACCAGTGCGTTGTTGGCATGTAATGTTGTAATTATACAAGTCAATGTATCTTGGAACAAAAATCAATGTCAAAGGAATGTTTTCCTTATTTTCTTAAGGAACGTAAAGGACATACTAAATTAAAGAGAATATAGTGATAAGAGAAGAAATAAATCCCTAAGTTCACAAATATTTCTAGTGGTTAGAGGAAATAAATGTCGAAGTCATTTTCTTGCTATTTGATTTAATAAACGTATATAGCCACCCTTGTCCCATTCACTTATCCATTTCTCTTCTAATCCCTCCTTGACAAAAAAATCCAAACCTTTTTTGCAATGCTCTTTTACATGTATCACGCCAAGACGCCAACTCATTAAGGTTCTAATCTTTGAAATTCTTTCAGCACTCCTTTTTTCAGATACAATAAGTGTTTTAATAACAACAATGACACTTTGTTTACACTTTATAGTAGGAAAACACCCATATGTTAAGAGATAGATGGGGTAATACAAACAATAGTGGAAAGAAAACAATCTTTACCGACTAAAACAGAGACAATCAGCATCAGCAAACCCAATATCGGTGCTAGCTGTGGTGAGAGAGTGAACAGGATGCCTATAGTTCCAAAAATCTGAAAGTATTACAAAATGCAGAGTATTCTTAAATAGACATAAAACGAAAAAAATCGAAAAAAATTGCTGGAACAAACAAGAATGATATCAAAGGAGCATGATGAGCACACGTCCAACAACCAAGACTAATGGCAATCTCAAGTTGATCTTTATATGAAAATAAGCAATAATATTATCCAATTATGACTAGAGATAATAAAGTCATTCACATATATGTATGCAAATATATTCACTCCTTTATAAGTTGTAAGAAGAGAGTTGAGAACTTCAATATTCACTTTAATAAAGCTAGCTACACATACAGTACCTTAAACATAAAGTTAAATCTTGATTAATGAGAATAGCTTGCCTCAGATAATGCTCTGAACCCCCTGTCCCTGGAAACATTTTCACTGACAATGTCTTTTACGGACCCCAAATCCGATGTCAACAATCCAGTCAATTCCCCAACCTACAAAATTGGGAAACCACGATGTTGAACCTTGAAAATGACAAAAGAATAATTATTTTTTAAAATAACTTTGCATCTCATGATGATAAATATATGAACAGAAATTTGATTGTTCATAATAAATTTCTTCAGATAAATCAATCATCTCTAACATTATAATCTATTAACATCAAATGAAATAATCAGTGAGGCTCATATTTATCACCAAATCTCATGGATTAAGAGTAACTACAAGAAACATAAGCTCTTGTACACAGCCTAAAGCCTATATGATCTCAAAATTTTATATGAGATAATTTTCCTAAGATTGGCATTTTATAAATGACCAAAAGATACATAAAAAAATATATATGCCAATCTAAATCCCCACCCACACGTTCTCAGAGTATGACTATACCACAAGTCAAACTATCAGATAGCAACTATTACATACACCCAAGTGTGAGAATTAAATGCATATGGGAAGTCAGTAGAATATAGGGAGAGGAAAGAAAGATCAGTAGATCATAAAAAAAGAATAGTGGTCCCACTAATGCTTTACAACCTACTACATTCCAAATAGATCAACAAAGAAGAATTTGGTTATAGAGAGGGGAAGCTCTCAAAAATCCATCCCCATAGCAAGTTGGACAGCATTATATTATAATTCCACCTAAGGTACTCCATAACAATGTTTGTTGATGATTCCAAATACAAAGAGCTGAATGCTTATATGAGGGTATCAAGTACCTAATACGACAAACAAGTCCCATCAAAAAAACAAGCAAGTCATAAATTACGAGTATTGATTCAAACTAAATATACATAATACAAAACTAAGACTTAAAATAACCATAAGACCCAGTTATTAATACATCCATAGGATAAAAGAAGACAAAATGCATCCTATATCCATCAAGAAACTACCTGCAACATAGCCACAAGGATTGAATATTTAAGTTATTTCGTACCTTGTAACGGTCGAAAAACTCCACCTGTAACAGAAAAGCGGAAAAGTTAGAAATTACAACTATAAGTTCAATAAATGCCACATTGTATCAAAACATTGTCGTTAAGTTTGGAGCAAAGGAATACGAAAAGATACAACGGTAATTATTCAAAATCATGCACACATCTTGAAGGAAACAGTGTGGTTTTTACAATCATAACAACCACTAGCATAAAGGCAACTATGTTACAAGAATGCTTTTTTCAACAAATCACATTGCTGACCATAAACATGCTCTTACTAACTATTATATGGTGGGATATAATCAGGATACTGGAAGGATGAACAAGCAATCAAGAATCATACTATTCCCAATGTAAAAATCGCCCGAGACATATTGCATAGGCCTGTCAAACAGATCAGGTTGGGTCGGGTTCGGGTCATATATAAACAGGTCAGACAACCCTTGACCCAGACCCAACCCATATAGTTAATTGGGTCAAAAATCACAACCTTGACCCGACCTGGAACAGATCAGGTTGACCTGATTTTGACCCACTTAACCCGTTTATAATTTTTTTGTTTTCGTTTTAAGGTTTTTAACGTTGTTTAAATCTAATTTTCTTAGGCTTTGATTTTAATTTTATGTTTTTTTGTTGTTTATTTTGTATTTACTATGAAACATAAGAAAATATTAAATAAACTAAGTTTAGCTTATACGTATTGATTTAACTCGAAATTAAAACATTTAATTAAATGGGTTAAACAGGTTTTTTTCGGGTTTAAAATTTTGACCTGAACCTAACCCATTTAATAAACAGATCGGGTTGGGTCCACCCATTTAATTAATTGGGTTAAAAGTCTCAACCCAAACCCAATTATTTCGGGTTAGGTTCAGGTCGGGTTAGCAGGTCGGGTCAACTTTTGCCAGCCCTAATATTGCACAACCTATCTTTGATAAATAACGAAATAGATTATCCTAGATATAGTAATTATTTATGCAATTATTCTCATTTCATGCTACACTTCATATTAGTGTTCTTCTCCACTGTAAATTTATGTTGGAAAGCAAACCTCATTCCTGTGGGGGCAAAGTCTATTTGCAGGTCGACTAGAAAACTAAAATTTAATTATGTTGTTTTGTATCCTCCAATAACCTAGCAAGAGTCTTAAGCTAACCCTTTCCACTAAATGTTTATTATTTTCACCTCTGTACACCGGTCATATATGTAACGATGAAAAAAATAATTTGACCAACAATATTGGTAAAGCCTTAATCCCAAACATGGGGATAGCCACATGAGTGAAAATAATGAATATGGAAAATTATCGCTAACAAAGGAGAATTGAGCGGATGAATTGGATCAAATATTTGATATATTTCAATTGTATAATGTTATCTTACATAGAAAGGGTGACGTTATAATGCACTGAAACTAAGTATGAGAATGGATTATTTCATTTAGCCAACAATGCTACCTTTTGAACAAGCATTCTCCTGAATATTTGAGCTCTGAGAATAGACATAATCTTCTCCCAAATTTTGTTCATATTTACCACAAATATCACAGTGAAAACTGGTTCTAAAGCATACACAACGGCAATCCTGCTCAATATTCTCCACAAAGGCTCGGGTCTTGCTCCCGAAAGCACCTCAAAAAACCTCCCTGTGTCATACCAACATATAAGAGGAGATAAGGGTCTAAATACATGCGGATTGGACTAAAACGAAAAGTATATCAAGTAAAGTGAAGAAAAATAAAAAAAACAACCGTTCTTGATGCATCATTTCATATTAAACCTAAGTGCTATCAATGTTTCCACAACTCAAAAAAAGTAAACTTGTGAAGCAAATTTAGTTGTTCACTAATACTTGGTTAATGATATAGTCTGGATTTAAATGTAGAGAATATGTTACCCTCACCATTAAACACCAATCATCACCATCTTTGTCACAACCACAATGAAAATAGGAAGGTAGGAAAGCCTAGACCCTAGGTTGTGTGTAGATTGCTTGTCAATAAGTATGTTGGTTAAGAAGAAGCCAAAAAATCACAAGTGTTCCTTCTTGGATGGATGAAAAATTGCCACAATAATTGGAAACTTTCTTCACTAGTAATCATTTACTCTCTAGAGGTGATGTTACCTTGAAAAAAAAAAATGTTGGAAGTTTTAATGCTTAGTGCATGAATTGCATGTGGTGCATAGAGCACCTACAATTGTTTTCACCTATTTATGTACTATGCTTTCAGTATAGATGTTTTATTTTTATCCATGCTAAGTTCAAAAACCTTTACAATAGAGTCTTGAATACGGTGATACAAACAATATGTTGCACTATAAGCATACTTATGTTTAGGAAATCACGGAAAGTCTAGTCTTGACTCACTTTTGACATCCAAATAAAAGTCTTAAGAGTAAAATTCTTTTGAAAGGGTTTTCAAAGGAAACAATACAAGGTGATGTATAAATTGCGTCGAACTTCGAGTGTTGTTAATTGCCAATGTCATAAAGCATAAATAAATGCCTTGTTGTGCTTCTTTAAAGTCAACGTCACTCAGTTGTTGCCGGAGAAGATATCAACTTTTTGGTTATGTGATCCAATATCATCAGATGTGATAGACGCAAAAAATATCACCTTCTCTTCCCCATAAAAATTTAAGTATAGATCCTATGTGAATAAGGTTTCCAAACGAAACTGTGATACAAATGTTAATTGTCGATTTCATAAAACAAAATAAATGCCGTCTGTTTGTGATCCTTTAAGGTCAATGTCACTTAGCCATGTTGCAAAATAAGAAGAAAAAAAACTAAAAGAATTTCACAGCAAACAGCAATTCAAGACAAGAGCTCACATATTTTTAATATTTTTACAACTGTAAAAGACATACCTATTTACTCCTCCTTTCATTCCCAAAAATAGCTTTATTTTTATTCAAAACAGCCAAAGGGTTAATATAAAACAAAGTAGTCTCCAATAGCGAGTGATAGTTCCAAAAATTACATACACCTTCAAGCTTCAATGGTGGAGCTTCAAATTTCATGTTTTTTCTTTAATATATTCTTTGAAATCAACTGGATGTAAGTATTGTTACTTTTTCTTTCTATTTATTTTTCTTTTGAACCTTAGGAAATAGAGGCGTTACACATGAAACACTAAACAGCAACTGATGCATTGGATATTATATAGGATGATGGTTAGAATGTAAATGACTAGAGAAACGGAAAAGGTGAATAGGTAATCTATTATAAACGCATATCATGAATTGCAAGAGGTTATAGAAACAACATTTACCAAAGTTTTAAAGGACAAAAAAGGTCGTTGTAGTGGAGAGCTCTTCTCAAAAAAGTAGATTACTAGGTGAGAGAACAGTTTTATATAAAAACCCCCATTAGTTGCCCACACAACCCTTACAACCAGACCTGGGAAAACAGTCGGTCAGACGGGTTACAGGTCGGGTCACTTTCGGTCTGGTCATGTTCGGCTCGGGTCATTCTCGGGTCGGGTCATTTTCGGGTAGGGTCATTTTCGGGTCGGGTCACTCTCGGTTCCGGGTCGGTCGGTTTGACCCAATGGGTTATGAATTCTGAAAATTTAAAAAATGATTTTTCCATATTTTATTATTCATGAAACGCTTTAATAAAAAAAACTATTTCTCATCCCTATGACATTAATCCAAATATCAATTAACATAGTATGAAAGCCTTATATGTGATTGAATTCAAGTTATAAGAAATCAGTAATTGCGACGCTTGTTGTCTAAACTTTAGATCTCTATGAATAGTTAGATTTAGAAGATACGTGTCACATTAGAGAAACCAGATGTGTTCTAAAACTAGTTGGTATATCGGGTTCATCTAAGTGTAAAGAAAATAAGAGAATTAATACTTATTTTGAAAGACTTGTAATATAAGTGCTTCATAAAAGTTATTGCGTTTATTAAAGTTGTAACGTGAGATAAAAATAAAGTTAAATATCTTTTCATTTTCTCATAAAAAATATTTTCACAATTTTCATGTTGGAAAGATATACAAATAACTAAGTACTTATTTCGACTTATAAGATACACGTTTATAATCTAGGATAGCGACATTTCTTTTCTGAAAAGCTCATTCAAATGTGCAAAACGTTATCGATTTGCTTACTGAAATGTAGAAGAATAAAAAACTCATTTGACTAATTTAACAAGATATATAGATTAAAAATAAAATACAAATCAAGCATGATCAATGAATATATACCGAAAAAAAAAAAAAAGAACACTTAAGCTTAATTGGAGGGAGTAATATTTGGAGCTTCAGTATTTAATGAATAAGATTTTTCTATCAGCTTTATTGCAAGCAACAATACACTAGAAAAAAATATACTGATAAAGAAATTGGCTGAGAATATGTCCATCCTTCTAATTATGGTCACATTACAAGGGAAAATTTTGGATGATAAAAACACAGCGCTAGAGACTTGAGGTGTTGCAAATTGAATGTCATATCAAATTCTAAAATCACATACAAAATTCTGATACCTACTTTCTTTATTGACATAGAAGCTTATAAGGGATTTATGAAGAAGTTAAAGAGAGAAAGCATTCAACTTCCGAGTTCTATAATCATGACCCATTGAACTTCAAATGTATCCTCAAAATCATAAAACGCATACGAAACGAAACTACAACTTTGAAAGTATGGACAAAAGGGGATGATCACAAATTCTCTAAAATGTCATAGCTACTTCTAACATGCAATCAGCCAATCAAGTACCCATCCAGAAAGCTTCCCATACAACTCTGCTTGCAAGATAAACTATATGTAGGCTTTTTCGTTAATACATGTAGACAACTCAGGCATTAAAAATGTTGTCCGAAAACCTTGAAAAATACATAAAGAAAGTAACACCTACGTCCAAGATGGGAAAATATTGAAGCGTTTGTGTTTAATCACTTTATAGGACATGCTTGGATTGGGGTAAATATTTAAGGGATGAAAAAAGTCAAAGTAAGAAAATGAATTTGATAAATGAGAAATTAGTGAAATTTGATTGTAGAGATGGAAGAATGGTTGCAAAGTGAAAAAAAAAAAGGAAAAATAAATGCATTGCCTCCGTAATAGGAAATCATCTCCTTTTTCCTTCATTATTTTTATTACATGTTCATTTTACCTTCTTAACAATTATTTCAACTATTTCAAATGATCTCTATTTAATTTGACTTTAGTTCCCCATAAATATTTACACCCAGTCCAAGCATGCCCGGTGGTCCTGAAAAGATTTGAAGACAAGAAGCTAATTTTAGTAAATGTAAAAAAAAGAGATATATTTAGCCAAAATTTCCGGCACCTAATTTGTAAACGGTCCAAAAACAAAATGCAGCTAATTAGGGACATATGCAGAATTTCAAGAAAAAAAAAGGGGGGGGGACATATGCAGTAATTGACATGAACTTCCTAGATCTTCAGATGCCCAGTAAATACACCACAAAGCTTCAAGTAAATTCTCTAGTGGAGCAACTAAAATTAAAAACCTACCCCTATTATTTTCACCGAAATTCCAAATCAAAATTCAATAAAACGAAAATCAAATTTCAAAATTGATACCTGAAAAAAGAGGCATAGAAAGTGTGCAGGTGGTACCACCAACTAGAGCAGAAATACAAAGAGCAACTCTCCATTTTTGTTCCGATAGCAAACTCCATAGCAATCCCCAATTAATCGCATCTTTCGTTTCAGCTTTCTCTAGACCAAAACCCTCGACTTTCGGGTCTGGTTCGGTAACCGAGTAATCCGAAGCGGGACCCGGCACGTACGCAAATGATGTCCACTGATGATAGTTCGGGTTTCGGAAGCCGAGTCGAGTAGTGCGGCGCAAATTAGTAAACGAGACAGAAAGAGGAAGTTGAGTGTGTCTATGTGTGAGAATGGCTGATGAAAAAGAAACTGCAGCCATTGATGAATTAAAGTTGAGGACTTGAGGTTGTGCTTTGTACGTATTGCAATAACTCCACTGTCCTTGGATGACACAATTTAAAATTGGTCTGAATAAGAGCGATTAGACGTGACAAGTGTACATTGAACATCTTTTCGATATTGTATCGGGTTAGTTTCCATTCGGGTGTGAAAGTCATATTATTATACTTGCTACATTAAAATTTTACATATCTAAAAATTATAAAAGATTAATATTCTAAAAGTACGCGATTAGATGATTCAAGCTTAATCACACTTGACTAATATTGTTTCGGAAATGAAACGAGGAAGTGTAAATGATACTTATAATACCTGGAGATATGTGTACTCGGAGACAACTGTCAATATACCGAAAGTGTTTATGACCCTTCCGCTGATGAGAACTCAAATCCTGCAATACAACGTTAGCCTTGTTCGGGTGGTTTCCCGGAAAACCCCTCCGACGCTCAAGTTAGATCAGGAAACAGAAAGTAATGAATATATGATAATTAATGAATGCAAAGTTAACGGATTATAGGATGAGTTCAGATCAAATGAAAGATATTTTGTTAAGTATATATTGTAAGTAGGAGGGCGGTGTATTTTTATGGAGTAACGGTAGGAAGATAAAAGATTAGTCCCCTACAAATGATGTATGTAATATATATGTATAATGGTAAAATGGAGGTTTGATGGTGAATTAATGTGGGAATAATGGACAATTATTTTAGAAAGTGACTAAGAGTAATGATAGTAGTGGATAAAGGAGTATTTAGGGTTTGACTAAATGTGTTATTATTGACCCTATAACATTATCCCCACGCATGAAGAGTAATAAAGAAGAGAATTTAATGTAGCGAAGGGCATTAATCTTTATGTGGAAAACAAACATACATGTGATGCGAACCAATTAAATGTTCAGAAGAAACCCATACAATTAGGTCCGAATAAAATAAACTTTAAACTCTTCCCTCGGTGAGTCCATGTTTGGTGGAAGCCCCATGAATTATGCATATTTGGCCTTTGGGCCACTTTTGATGATTCGACCTTGGAGCCTAATATGATGGTTCGGCTTTTGAGCCTGATATGATGATTTGGCACTTGAGTCGTATATGATGATTCGGCATTTGAGCGTGATATGATGATATGCAATTGAGCCTAATATGATGATATGCCTTTGAGCCTGATGTGATGATTCAGTATTTGAGCCTAATATGATGATATGGCCCAGCAGATAATCATC
Organism: Amaranthus cruentus; assembly: GCA_019425755.1. Taxonomy (NCBI): domain Eukaryota; kingdom Viridiplantae; phylum Streptophyta; class Magnoliopsida; order Caryophyllales; family Amaranthaceae; genus Amaranthus; species Amaranthus cruentus. Next base: position 13,697,081 of record CM033456.1, read on the forward strand.
TAGGACTTAGATCTGAAATCATGCTAGGTGAATCCTTCGAAAGCATTAATGAATATTCGGATCAGACATAAGTCCACATTTAATGAATATTAAGATCGGACATAGGTCTGCATTGCCTAGTCGTCAATCACGCGAGACAAAGATAAGGAATCAAACTAGATGAATCCTTCAAAAACATTGATGAACATACTAATCGGACATAGGTCGTTTAATAAGTGATCGAGTTATCAAGCTAGGTGATACTCGCTATGAATACTTTGACAAATAATGCCCAAAATCACTCGTTGTGGAGCTTAATAAGAGTTCGAGTTATCAAGTCTGATGACACTCGCAAGGATCTCACTTTCAAACAAGGTGAAAGGTTGATAATTAAGATGAACACTAAGAAAATATCGCCTAAAATCAATCATTTTGGGACTTAAATAATAATACACTACAACATAATTTGCTTTTAATGGGATATATTTAGCAACATTTAATTTTAATGTCTTTATTTCAAATTGCTAATAGTATATATATAGAGGATTAAGTGACATTTATTAGACCCTTTAGCAGCATATAAAAAATCACACATAAACTTTTTGCAACATAGGATCTAGTGACATTTCTCACAAATGCCTTTATAGACTATAGTATCAATTACATATGCCACTAAAAACCACATAATGTGTTGCTAAATCACTCTATGGTGTAGCTTTAAATAAAAACCAATAATTATTACATTCAAAATATGAATTAGTGGCATTTTTTTAATGCGACTAAATCCAATGTCGTAAAAAGTTAAATTTGTTGTTGTGATATGACTTTCAGATTAAGTGAAAGCTTAGATGATTCCATAATATGACAAATAAGGTCAACTTTTCGGGACTTCAACAATAATTATGACTTTCATACTAGGTGAAAGCTCTGATGACTTCATAATATGAATAATAACGATCACGTTTTGGGACTTGAATAATAATATGACTTTCAAATTAGGTAAAAGCTCGGATGACTTTATTATACATTCGCCGTTGAAAACCACATATAAGTAAGATCCAATATATTAAGAATAATAATGTTGAAGTATTGAATTCTCACGTAGATGTATAATAAACAATTCGTTTAATATGTGTCAATATCATGATTCATCACGTTTCACGTTGACCCGTGAATACAACAAATATGAAACATCTGATATACGTTGATGAATAAAAGCAAGAATAGTCATATGATGATCATCAGATTGATACAATATATTCTTCACTTGGCAATACTAGTCAAAGATTTGCATCCTTTATGTAGCATTTCATTAGAAGGCGATGGTGATGATTTTGCTCCATCTATCGAGTCACCTAAGATTGTGTCTTTCACGGATGGATGGTTTGTACCACTGTCAAATCATACCCGTATCCAACCAATACAGTCAATGTAGGTAGTTTTTCAGAAATTCGATGTAAATAGTTTAAACCACCGTCAGATCGTACCTGAACTCTACCAATACAACTACTGTCGGTAGTTTTCCGAGGATCCGATAAAGATAGTTTGAAACACGGTCAGATCATACTAGGATCCAGCCAATACATTGAATTGAGTAATATTTCCACATAATTGTTAGACCAAAACCACATAGTTGCAGGTAGTTTGGAAATGTTCTACGGGTCATCTAATCCTTTAGATAGTGCATCAAACCGAACTCCAACATTGGGACAAAATTTTTAGTAAGTTGAAGTTCGTTTGGAAACATTCTGCGGATCTAATAACCCTCTAGAAGGTGCATCAAACCGACCTTCAATGTTAGATGAATAAAAGCAATAAGATCGGACTTTTACATCCACGAATAATAACAAACATTTAGAATAATTTGGCCCAAATATTCTCAACCTGATCGGTAAAAATTTAAGTTATTCCAACTCGTGGTTTTATAGACGAAATAGAGTTCGAATAACCCATGAGGAATATATGCATTATTTGATTAGTAAAAATATATGAATGATCATCGTCATTGTTCTTCTTGTTTACTGATAAAATTAGTCATTAGCCCCCAATGATGATGAATACTCAACCAAAACATGATTGTCTTTGTTTCTAGTCGAGAAAAAATATTAG
>CM033456.1:13704168-13744168 GCA_019425755.1 Amaranthus cruentus
AAGCTCTGAATTATTTTGGGATTCAATAACTTCAAATTGAGCATAAGGATCCATTGTATTCTCTGCACTAAATTGGAGAAGCGAATATGTTTGGATTCTCTCATTACGAAAACGCAAGTATTTTTGGTTGTACACAGATTTCAGACATATAATCACACCCATTTTTCTCTCTTTTTTTGTTTTTCACACTCTTATTCAATTGCTATAATTTTTCTATGTCCATTTTTCCTCACTCTGGACCCCTTTTATAGCTGAATTTTGTTTTTTTTTTATTTTAATAATTAATTAATAAGTCAATTTCTACTACTATGTACTATATAATGTTTTAATTCACGTGATGAATTAGGTTGCAGCACATGGACTAGATAAAACAGTAAACTTATCTACAAGGTTAATTATCATTTATATATCAGACAATAAACTATATGAATATTTTATTGTCCACAGAAATTTAGCTATTTTCTATTTTATTAGTCAATTTTATTGATTAAATATACATAATTTTAAATTTTATCCATGAAATAAAGTTTTTGTTTAATACTCCCTCCTATTCAGTCCAAATGTTCTTTTTTTTTCGGGCACTGTTCAGTTATCACATTTAATTTGTATTTTACTCTTAATCTGTAAGTTAAAACATAGTCATGAATGATCTTGTTTGATTCGTCTCAATACAAGGATTATTAATATCAAATTTTTATAATTTTTAATTAAGAATAATTTGGGATATTAAGGGTTAAAATATTGCCTCAGCAAATGTGAAAAACTAAATAAGACAATTAAGCTGAATAAGAGGTAATATCTCTTTTCTTAGATTGCTTACCAATTATACTTTGAGTAAATTTGATGGGATGGAGAGAATAAATATTTTAAGCTTAAGTTGTTTTAATTATTGTTCATTGACTCAAAATACTCTACCTGTAATTTAATTTTGTATACTCTTCAGTATTGAGATGATTAACAACACTATACACATTATGTACAAAAAAATAGCTGAGATTATCATATATATAATTTTTTTTTAAATTAATATTTTAATGATCAAAAGCTATTCTCGAATTTTAGAATAAGTTTCTACACTAAATTGATATGCAAGAACTATTAGAAAATTGATAAATTTATCATAAAAATCTAATAATTAAATACACTTAGCATATCAATATTGAAGAGTATACAAGCTTAAATAATAATAGAAATATTTTGAGTCAATGACCAAGACATTATTATTTATAAATTTTCTAAACATTAATATTTTGATGATCAAATGATCAAGAGTAATTGTCGAATTGTCGACTATTAGAAAATTGATAAATTTATCATAAAAATATAATAACTAAATGCATTTATTAGAAAATACTTCTTATATTATTTTCTCGGTTCTAAAATAGCCGCTACATAAGGATTATTATGTATTATTCATCTTTCAAACTTATTTTCTATATTGTGACTAATGTGCTAGAAAGATATAGTGAAGTGAGATCTTCTTTGTGTCGTTTAATTGAATACTTTATATTATTATATTTTTATAATTTTTAGTTAAGCATAACTTAATTTTTAAATGATAAAAGTTACGCATTAAATTGTGTAAAAAGTGAAATGTAGCAATTATAATGAAACGGGTGAAGTATTGGATTGTTGTTTGCAAAAATTAACTTTATCAAATTTATACAAGACTTGTACCATAAAATCAAACAAAGGCGAAATAAAAATTTTAAAAATATTTAAAAAATATTATTTAATTTCAAAAATTAACATTTTCTAACAATTTTGTCTATCTCCTAAAATCAAGAACTTTTTTTTAAGCTAATTTTGTAAAATATTTGAAATAATAGGTGTCTCTCCAAACTATTTTGAAAAATAAGCTTCTCCTTGTAAACCGCTACTTGTAGTAGCGTTTTTGTCCTACGGAACAAATGATTTTTTTTTACACTCTCCAGCAAACCGCTACATGAAGTAGCGATTTACCCATTTCCACCAAACTGCTACTTCATGTAGCGGTTTTGCCCATTAATTTTTTTTTTTTTTTTTTTGTTTTTCTAGTACTTGGAAAATAAAAAATACAGCAGGTAAAACCGCTACTCCATTTAGCGGTTTATTAGAAAACAAAAAAAAAATTATGTGGACAAAACCGCTACTTGGAGTAGCGGTTTACTATATACCATAAAAAAAGGAAAAATTGTTGGAAAATACCTAGAAAAATAGACTTTTTGTGAAAAACTACCTAGAACATTTTTTTTTGTCAAAAAATACCTAAAAAATTTGTTTTCTTTGTGAATTGGTACCTGCTGACGGAAACTTACTAACTCTGTTAAATTTTATAATTTAAAAAAAAATTTAAAAAACTTAAAGTCAACATTAGGAAGTGGGTTTTTTAAAAAAACCAGTAGCATCATTTGTCCCAAATCATTTCGGGCTTCTTCAAGTGCAGCATTCTTCCTTCGTAAGACCAACCTTCGACTGCAGCGATTCCTTCTTCGCATTCTTCCCCATTCAGTCCATTAATCTTCTTTCTCAGTTAAGTTTTGATTTGTCTCAAGCTGTTGACTTATTATATTTAAGTTTTAATTATGGACCTGAAAAAAATGAATTTTTAAAAAAACAAATTGATTGATTGTGATTAAGAAGCTAAAAATTGAAACCCTAACTCTTGCAAATTGGGGAAGATGAGTTGGGTTCCTGGGAAATGTTGAAGAAAATGAAGGTGAGTTTAACTCACGTGGGTTTTAAAAGTTACTTAACATTTTAAATTTTTTTTAAATAATTAATCTGATAGAGTTAGTAAGTTTCCGTCAGCAGGTACCAATTCACAAAGAAAGCAAATTTTCTAGGTATTTTTTGACAAAAAAAATGTTGTAAGTATTTTTTCACAAAAAGTCTTTTTTTCTATGTATTTTCCAACAATTTTCCCTAAAAAAAACCGATTATTCAGAATGATAAAATCGCTACTTCAAGTAGCGGTTTGCAAGGAGAAGCTTATTTTTCAAAATAGTTCGGAGAATCACCTGTTATTCCAATTATTTTGGAAAATCAGCTAAAAAAAAAAAGTTCTAAAATCAAACTATGCTCGTTATCACAACTTGGAAGTCGGAAGTCGGGAGTGGAAGAAGGCATAATAAACACAAAGTAGTGAAAGCGAATCAAAAGCGGCATGCAATTTATCGGACAAATTTAAAAATTCTTGAATTCAGAACACAATATTCCCCCTCATTCCATTTTTGCCATAAATGTTTGGGAATGCAATTTTAAGCTTTCCCATGTAATTGTTGGACGCACGTGATCATTACTTCCTCTTATTTATTACCCTTCGAATCATTTTAGATGTCATATTTTCTTATTTGGCAAAATCATATCAATTGTCCCCTTTTCTTTTTTGTCTATTTTTTTTACCTAAATACCCCCACTTTTCCAATTCCCAATACCCCACTACCACCTTTACAAATTTAATCATCCTAAATGGGACATCTAAAATGATTCGGAGAGAGTATTATATTTCGTTCTATTCATCACAAATGTCTCATTCACTTTTTGGATATTATTCATTTCTTAATTTTAATTTGTATATTATTGTTAATCTATAAGTTAAAACAAAATTAAGTAGGATTTTGTTTCATTCGTCTCAATGCAAGAATTATTCATATCAACTTTTTATAAATTTTAATTATACACAATTAGAGATATTAAGGATTCAATAAGTGAATTAAATAGAGTGCAAAACGCAAATCAGACACTTGTGATGAATTGGAAGAAGTATTATATTTAGTTTTGACATATTTGCTAATACACTATTGCAATCTTAAATACATATATAAAAAATTTTAATAAAAATATAAAAAATTAATATTAATAAAATTTACAGTAATACCAATAAAGCATATGTTTTAACTTATACATTAAGAACAAAACACATATTTAGAATAATTGATTAATACTCCCTCCGTTCTCACGGGAATTAAGAAAAGTGGAATCTTTTAGATAGTAGAGATATTATTTTATTGAATAATAAATTTGATAGAGGAAAAGTGGAGACTGGGGACCACAAATATTAAAAAAGTATTTAAAGAAAGTTCGTGTGAAAAATATGAGGACCACAACTAAATATAAAATATTTTTATGAAGTTAGTGGGAAACAAGTGGGGACCATAAGGAATATAAAAATGTTAAAATGGAGTTAGTAGAAGATATGTGGGCGCATAATTATTATTAAAATATTAAAATGAGGATGGGTAACGTTATTTTTGTCCAAAATTTGTAATATAAATGGAAAGATTTCTTATGAGAAGAATAATTGAAACACCCCTAAATGAAAAGTGGGAACTTCTTTAAGAAACGGACAGTGGCGGACCTAGGATTTGAAACATGGGGTTGCGAGTTTAATAAAAACGTCTTATTTTCATCAACAAGTAAAGCATAACTTGAACGACTACAACATAATTAAAGAAACTCAACATAAATTTGATACTTTATAAGTTAATTAAAATGATAATTTTTAATATTATTCACGAATAACAATCAATGAGATCATACGTAAATACAAATACAAATTCTAATTTTGAATTGAAATTATAATAATTTAAAGCAAATTAAAATTATGATTTATAAACAAATCATACCCGAATCATACACAAATAAAATCGATTTTATCATAATTTAAAGAAAATTAAAATTAAACCCATATCAAATCATACTCAAATTCACAATACAATAGTTAATTAAATTCTAAAAAAAATTCTAAATTCTAATTCAATTTTAATAATTTACCTAATATAATTATGGGGGATTGGATTGTGGGGCTGTGGACTATGGGCAACAATAGTGCATGGCGGCGGTAGTGTCGACAACAGTGGATGTGGGCGGACTACTAGCAAGCGACAAGCCGACAACAATGGTGCTTGACAACTTGAGAATTCTAAAACAGAGATTGAAATGAAAAAGAGTCGAAAATGGGAGAACTAAGGAAACAAATAGTCACTATTTTCCTTCCTTTGATAGTAATTAAGATAATTGCTCTTATAAAGCATTAATGATGTTAAAGTTTTAAATCAACAAATGTGGATGTTGAGCCTAGTGGTATGGAAATGAGGTTAATTGTCCATATTTGGCAATAAGTCAAGGGTTCAAGACTTATATATTACTTTCTTGATTTTTTTAATGGGGTTGCATATGCAACCCCATCACCTAAGCTAGGTCCCCCACCGGAAACGGAGGAAGTAGTGTTTAAAAATCAAATAAGACAATAATAATGAATAGGATGGAATTATATGAACTACCTTAAAAGAGCATGGTTGAAAGTTCTTTTTGATAGAAACTTGTAATAATGAAATGAAAAGGAATTATATGAAGTACCTTAAAAGAGGATTAATAATAAGTGAGAAGATGCTTATGGTAAGATGTCCGTGATTGTGGTAAGTTGAGGAAAATGAGTTTCCTGCTACCATAATTCTAATGGTATAAGTAAATCAGACTAGAATGCATCATAATAATGTATGATCACCTCTCGGGTTATGTTCTGTTGATGGAGATAATACTAGAGCAGGGCCGTCTTAATCATTTTGGGGGCCCTGTTCTAAACTTTAAAATTGGGTCCTAATAAAAAAAATATTATGCTTAAACGAAACACATACTCAAACTACTTTATTTAAATGATAAATAATATGCTTAATATTCTAATACAATCTCAATTATCAAAACTTTAAATTATTTAAATAGAGCCGATCTTCTAGCATTTTTTGAAGCAAATTCATCAACCATGTCTTTATATTCCACCTTCTCCAAAAGATCATTTTCAATTGCGATTAATGCCAATCCATTAAGTCGTTCTTGTAACATGGTAGACCGCAAATAAGATTTCAACAACTTCAACTTTGAGAAACTTCTTTCTGCAGAAGCAACTGTTACAGGAATAATCAATAAGATCCTGTATGCAATCATTGTATTAGGAAAACAATCTACGCCTTTCAAAAATTTTAATATATCAATAGCTCCCATTTTTTTTGCAGGCAAGATATCTCTTAATAATTTTAACTCCACATATAGTTCATGTCCATCAACATCAGACTGCTCATTATGTGTTAATGCTTGCTCAATATGACTACAACTTGACTTCAAAGATAAATCATCTAATGATTCTAACTTTTCAGAAGTAAACATGAAACCAAATATACTTTCATATTCTTGATATTGCTCAAATCTTTTATTAAGAGAAACAATAGCTTGGTCAACAAGGATAAGAAAAAAATTTACTCTAAAAGATTCTTCCCCTGATAACTCAACTGAAGGGGTATTTGAATTCTCATCGAATTGTTTTTTTCTTCGAATAACACGCCTTTGAGGAAATACTGGATCAATATTCATTTCATTAGCAATTTCTTTAGCATTATTCAAGGCACTATAAAATCCAGTATCTCTATATCCTTCAAAGTATGAAATCAACTCCTTAATTTTTTCCATAGCAACATCAATAACCATATTATTTGATTGCAAAAGCTTGCTAACCATATTAATCGCAGACAATACCTCAAACCATATAATTATTGACAGTAAAAACTCAAAATCACCTATCTCATTTGTTGCCAAGGATTTAGCTTCATTACATATTTTAGAGTCAGAATCCTTGTCTGACACTTCAAGCAAAGCTTCTCTAAAATCTGACAGTTGACATTTTATAGCTTTGACACTATCTATACGACTCTCCCAACGAGTGCATGACAAAGATTTCGGAGTTAACAATTTTACATTATCTTTCAGTATTTGCCATCTCTTAGTAGAATTAGCAAAAATTGTATAAATACGTTGTACAACAACAAAAAAATCTTTAGCTTTATTGCAAGAGTAAGCCATATCACACAATGTCAAATTAAGACTATGACAACCACAAGGAGTATAAAAGGCTCTCGAATTTATATCTAAAAGTTTCTTTTGTACACCTTGATGCTTTCCTTTCATATTTGCCCCATTATCATAACCTTGTCCTCGTACATCAAATATGTCAAGATCAAGATTTTTCAATTCATTTTGTAAAACATCAAAAAGTCCTTGACCAGTTGTATCATTCACATTCAAGAATCCTAGAAAAGATTCTTCAATACTAACAGAATTTGTAGAGACATCCACATATCTTATTATTAAAGACATTTGTTCTTGGTGACTAACATCAGGAGTACAATCAAGTATCACAGAGAAATACTTTGCATGTTTAATTTTTTTTAAAATTTTAGATTTAATTGTAGAAGCAAGCAAAACTATTAGCTCATTTTGAATGCTATGCCCAAGATAGTGAAAGTGAATCTGATCATTTGTGGTACGTTTAACATGCTCTTGCATAATTGGATCAAACTCGGCCAACATTTCAATCAAGCCTAAAAAATTACCATTGCTTTTTTAATATAATTTCCCATCAGAACCACGAAAAGCAAGGCTATGTTTAGCAAGGAATTTCACTATTGAAATAAGTCTGTTTAAAACATTTTTCCAATGATCCTTTTCTTTCTCAATTAGTCTTTGAGTCGTTTTATCAATAGTTTCATTCTTTTGGAGCCTTAAACGCAACTCATACCAAGTAGACATATTCTTAACATGTTCAATACCCGTTTCATGCTCTTTAAGTCTCTCCCCAATATGTGCCCAATCACTAAAACCATCATTAGCTAATTGTCCTCTACCAATTCCTTTTTTAAAAATTTTACAACAAAAACAAAATACTCTATCAAGTTCTTTTGAATAAACAAGCCAATCTCTATCACATTTCTCTCCATTAGATAAAACTCTAGTATATAAATTAGCTGTAAAGCGTCTAGAGAATTTATCTTTAGGACCCTTTACAATGGAATAATCTCTTTTAGGGCCTTTTGTCACTACTAAATCAATCATTTTCGATTCAAGAGCATCCCAATTTCTTGGATCAAATATATCAAAAGAATATTCATATTGGTTAGGTTGTTGTTGTTCATTATTATTATCATTTTCCTCTCTATGAAACAAATTATCCAAATCTTCACCATCATCATCATTAACATCAACATATTGATCATCCACATTTTCATTTTCAGAGGCAGGCACATTAACATCAACACTTTGATTTTCATTAACAGCTATATTATCAAAAATTTCAGCATTAACATCAACAACATTTGTATTTTCATCTATAATTTGCGGATTTATTAATAAAAATTTGTCAAGAGCCCCTCTTTGAGATTGAGTTAACTCTTCTAATTTTTTCTTTTTCATACGTTTATCATAACCGGACATATACTTTCTTTTAGGAGGCATAATTAAAATCTAAAAATAAAATGAAAATTGCAATAATATCTAGTAAATAAACAAATAGCCAAACAATTAACAAAATCACAAAAAAGAACAAATTCACCTGGCTTGCAAGTTGAATTCACCGTAAATCCATAATTGACAATTGCATTCTTAAATCTGAAAAATTGAAACAAAATACGTTTTATTAGCACTATAATTTTTTTTTGATTCTTAAATCTGAAAAAATAGGACATTAAAACAGTATTTACCAGAAAATAAAATTTATACATACATTCTTAATTTTTTTTAATTTTTAATTCTGACAATTGCATTCTTAAATCTGAAAAATAGGACATTAAAATTCTTAAATCTGACAATTGCATTCTTAATTTTTTTAATTCTTAATTCTTAAATCTGAAAAAATAGGACAAAATTTATACATACATACAATCCCAATCAAAATTTGCGAAACCCTAGAAAGTAAAATTAAAGATTCAAGAAAGAATAAGCATGCAATTGCATTTAGAATTACAAAAATAGTATTTACCAGAAGCAATAATAAGATTGGAAAAGGGAAAACGAAGCTCCGATTGTAGGTAGAAGAACTGAAGAAGCTTTAATGGCGGAGATGAAACTATCATTCTGAAACGAATCTCCGATTGTAGGTAGAAGAAGCTTTAATCGGCGATAAGTAGGGGAAAAATTGAAGAAATGTACCCGGAAAACCCGATTTTCTGAAACTATCATTCGTCGTCTCTTCGAATCTTCCATTACAACGGCATAAAATTAAATTGGAATATTAAAAATTTTTGGGAAAAACAAAAAAATTAATACTGGTAATTAGGAAAAGGTAGAGGAAGAATTCGTTGTGAATAGAAATGGAGAAATTGGAAATTGGGAATGATAAATGAAGAAGACGAATGGCTCGGCTGTTTCCAATGTGAAGTCTGACTTTTACTTTAAGTTTTTTAATTATTATATTATATGCTGATGAAGATTGGGCCTCAAAATTTTGGGGGCCCTGTGCTAATGGCCTTCTTGCACAGGTACTTCAACGGCCCTGTACTAGAGTATATATAAGATGATAGTAGCGAAAAATAAAAGTTAAACCATCTATTTATTTACATGGCCTCATCAAACCAATGAGTAAATACTTAGTTCACAACCTATTATACTCTTATTGATCGAAATTTATCTGTCGACTTATATGGTCCTCCTCATTCGCTTGTTTCACATAAGCCTTAAAACTTTGAAATGAACGTCTGCTAACGTTTTATGTACAAAGAGGTCACAGTGGAACGATTTGGGAAAACTTCAGGGTTACCGCGTGAATTTTTTAACAGTTTTGGTTATCATGTGGAAAACCCAAAACCTCAGGGTTACCGTGTGGAATTTCCATAAACTTTTTATCCCGAAGTATTCATTTTGGGTTAAATAAGGGTCTGACTCTTAACTATCTTAGACGAATTAAGTGTTTATCTTTGATGAGTTATCCTTTTACCCTAGGCTTTTTTTGGAGAGAGGGTGAGATGAATAAAGTTTCTAGTTAGAGCCTTTATCTCTCAATAAATACAATCAATCCATAAAGTTTCTAGTTAGAGCCTTTATCTCTCAATAAATACAATCAATCCATTTCATTTTCATACCTTTGCAAAACTTATTTAGAGAGAGATTATTAGAGAGTTTTGAGATAGATATGTTTTGACAATCTTGTAACTCTGTCATTTTCTTGCATACCTTTAATCTCCTCTCGCTAAGTATGACTTAAAATTTAACCTGTTTTATTTTTTCTTTCTTTCTCAATTTTTACAATAATATTTATTTGTTGTAATACAATTGAATGATAACTAATGAAATTCGGACAATAGATAACTTATGTCTAGAGATACCGTGCACAACGGTTAGAATAAAAACAAGGGATGGATAAACAAGATGTATGAGCCTTTAGGTAAAATAAATTGGAGACTAATGATGATGGAGGAGAACAAAGAACTAATAATAAGTGACAATATTGAATCACATACTTCTCCTTTATACCCTCTTGAAAACAACACCTATTCCCTTGGGAATCTTCCATAGATTTTGCTCTAGGGTACTTAAAGCTTTGATCCTAAACATTTAGGAATACTATAGGTAGACAGAGCCCAGAAGATCTGTCACATCCTTTTTATATTCCTCATGATGATCCACTTAATTACATCATTTTTATATTCCTCATGATGATCCACTTAATTACATCACATATGTAATGATGCATCTATTAGAGAAGATAAGAAGATACTTGCCTATAAGTGGGGCTTTATTAATTGGTTACGACATAATAAAATTCGGACAATACGATATAGTAAGGTTTCCTTCGACTAATTAAACAACTTTTTAAGACCCAACTTATTAATTAGGTTTTAGGTTCTCGCTTCATCCTCTCATAAGGTAGGTGTTAGACTTTCTCAATGTTGGTTGTTGAGTTGTATCCCAACCCCTAGTGTTGTATGACGATATTTACCATAACTAGTAGAACTTTGAGTTTAGAGTGTAGGTTTTACATCTTTTTGTTATACATTTTGGATGTGATAATGAAACTCCTACACTATGTTTGGATAGCAAATTAGGAGAGAAAAGAAAGGAAAGGAAGGGGAGGAAAAGGAAGGGGAAGAAAAAGAAGAGAAATATTCCATTGTTTGTATAGGAAGGAAGGGAAAGGGAAAGAAAGAAATTTCATTTTCCTTCCAAATTTTTCCTCTTATGGAGAAATTTGGTTGTTAACAAAATGAAGGGACTTAATCCCTCCAAATTCCTTCTTTCCAAATCCTCTCCCTCCCTTTTTGCTATACACATAAGAGATTCTCCATCCCTCCAAATCCTTTCTTTTCTTTTCCCTCCATTTCCCTCAATCCAAACAAGACCCTGGAGTCATGGTGATGGGTAGGTAGTTTTCTCGCACATACGCATACTTAAAATGTAGTGGATCTTTTGGATAATCAAAAGGGTTACCAAGAAAAATTTGCTTCGTTGTACAACAACAAAGGTTTGAAAGTGAATTCGTTCTTCGATATTTAGCATACACTAGGTATGAGTAATTACTCGGTTTCTCAATGTATATATGATGAGACGATCATGAAAAAGCGTGCCAATAATGATGTCCAACTTGAGCGTAAATCAGTAAATGTATAGCTGAACTAGATCCTTATAGGTTAGAATCGTATGCGCATAAAATTAAAATATATTTTACCCGATGAAAACTTGAAAAAATAGTATGTGGCAAATAAGGCCCAATTCATAGTGGTTGCCAATACTAGTTTTAAAGATACTTTCAAATTTATTATAATACTTATTAAAAACTAATGGTATGTTTTCTAAGAACACAAATTCTTGTGAGAGACGGTCTCTTTGAAAGACTAACTGAAATTGGGTGGCCCATAAAGAAAAATATATAATGAGAGTAAGAATTAAACTCTAATGGATTGGGCCTGAGAGACGTCTCTCAAAAAGACGGTCTCTCAGGAGACTTGCTGTTCTAAAAAACTTAAAAATAAAATAGGTTTAATCTAAGAAAATAAACAATATAGGTATGTATGATTGTAGCTCTTGTATCATGCTCGTAAATCTCCTCGTAAATCTCCTGTCAACCCTTTTGTATTAGCTTATTTTTTGTACCCAAGAAAGTAAAGCCTCAATGTTCATTAATCCACTTTTAATGAATTGGCTGGTTTTTATTTATTTTAAGAACACTTTACCGACTATTAATTGAGAAAATAACCTAGCACCCAGTTAATATTATATAAACATTAATATTATAACAAGTTGCAATTACTATTTGTAGTTGTTTTTAATAAACTAATCAAACAAGGTCCAGTTAATTTGAAAACATTACTCATACAAGAATAATTAAGCATACCAACAAGTTATTCAAAAAAAAAAGCATACCAACAAAAATAATCATGTATAAATTTATTAAATATGAGCTAGTTTACATAAATATTTAAATTGTAAAATTGTACAAAGTTAAAAATTAATTTTAAAATCATATATGGCAAAACATTAATACATATTACCACTAATAAAATTATTTTAAATTAAACATGACTAAGTAAAAAAGATATAAGAAACTTATGTAATCAAACAATTTTAATACAAAATAGGAGATTTAAACATATTTTTCAATTACTCTTTCCATCTATTTAATTTAATGATGAGTAAAGGTAAAGGTAAAGGACATTTCCGGTATCTCGCATAAGACATGATTCGAATGAAGGTTTTCTTTTTCTTGAAAGATGTGGATAAATCATACCCCTACCTCCAAGGAGGGAGTAAAGAGAGATGCGCGCAGTCAAGAAACCCACCAATTGATACCTGCGTCCAGTAGGGATCGAACCCCAAACCTTCTGCATCACATGCAGATACTATCAATTGAGCCACAAGCGCTTTTGGTAATTTGACGATGAGCGGATAATATAATTGTTTGATGGAGGGGTGATACATGTATTTGTAGAGGTAAAGTGAAGAAAAAAAGACAAAAACAACCCAATTTGTAGCTAGCTAAATTTGTACAGGAACAGTTTTATAATTGTTGGAATCCACCAACTAAGCTTGGTAGGTAAAGTAGTAATATCTTCGTGTCTTATAGATATAGTTTTTGGTCAAATATTTCCACTTAGAAGTAGATAATCCAATCAACGTATGTCCGACTCACTTGCAAGCTTATAGAAGAATTCAAATTGCTTTTAAACTCTTATTTGAGGCTTTTTTACAAAAGCTTTGGCTATAAAAAATTGACCCGACCCGTAATACTGTTCAAAATTGACTTGTATTCGATTCGTTGGTTGACCTGAAATACAATTACCTATAATCGATCGAAACTCAACTTGATGTTAGAAAATGTACTTTAATTTATATATTAACAATAAATTAAAATACAAGTTTGTGAGAGAAAAACCAAATTACATATGACGATCAAGTGCCTTGCTTATGTACACCACCGAGATCTTCGATACACCGATCTTCAACATGAACCAAGTAACAAGAAGATTTTGTTGGAACTTGATATAAATTCTAGGCGAGATGCTCTTTTCTAAAACGTTATTTCCTCCCTACCACGGTGCTTGGGAACAAACCGGAAATACGTTTTGAGATACACAGAATCACACTAATCTCCAAGGATATGGAAATTAGATTGACATAAGAAAAACTTAAATGGAAGGAAATATGGAAATTCACAATCAAGGATTGCAAGTTCTTAATTTTGAAATGCTCAAGAAGAAAAGAAAATCAGAAAAGGCATGTGTAAAATAACACACAAGCATCCTGTATTTATAGAATAGCTCACACTACTTCATGAAGCAAAGTATCGCTTCATGAAACACGAGGTTGATCTGTGAAACCCGAGATCGATTCATGAATCAAAGTCGCTTTCCACTCAACCCGTACATCCCAATAAACATGATTATAATAACCATAATAATTGTTGGTGGTTATAGATTAACCAACAAAACGTAACAGAGCAAGAAACAAGACGAACCCGCATGAATAACTGCAGGTCCGCGGGCCGCCTAGTTCTCCGCGGGGCGCGCACGAGGCTCTGCCTCACTCCGTGGGCTAGGTAAAAATCCACTAGCCGCGCACTTTGTTTTGTCCCGTTTTTCCCTTTTCTTTAAAAAGTATACATTGGGATATTCTTAATTAATTAATTAAATTTATTTATTTAATATAATTAATTAAATCATTCCGATTACCATTGTACACTCTAAATTCCAATAATCCTCGCCCATTTAGAGTGTATAATCCTTTTCTTCTTTTGCGATCCATAAGTCCAACCCATTTCATGCATCAATGCCAATGTCCTTCCGAATTGAATTGACACCTAGTACCACGCATCTTGACAATTGATCATATCCCCTAATGTCCTTCCGGATTGAATTAAGCAGATATATCCAACCAATTGAAGAAGTAGTACACATGAAATAATTCATTAATCTTATGTCCTTGACACGTTAAAGGCCATGTGTCCATATCTATTCATAAGTTCATTGAAATCATAAGTATGCCCCTTGATTTCTTTGAGATGGCCAAATCTCGAACTTATATAAGTAGCTTCTCCTAATTTTCCATGCTTTCGTGAATAAATCACTCAATCTAGAGATCTTCATAACTCTAGAAATGGAGACTTCGAGGGACGACTCTACTACCTCGTTATTTAACATCACGAACAAAGCAATTAAAGGGTCTCAAAATTTCTTCCCAACATCTGATGAGCGATCAATCCACATTGAATTCAAGACTAGATGTTTCTTCTAGCATCAAATTGGGTTTCGCTCATGGTGTCGTAGATGGGCATAAACCAATTCCTTGAACCATAAGATCAAAGGAGTTCCTACTCAATGGCTTGGTAAACTGATCCGCCATATTGAGTTTAGTATTAACATAGTCAACAGAAATGACCCTTTCCTTGATAAGAGCACGCACAAGACTATGTCTTAGTGCTATATGTCTTGACTTACCATTGTATGTTTGACTATACGCTCCGTTCAAAGCCGAATCACTATCACAATGGATAGCTACCGGTGAGATTGGCTTAACCAACAGAGGAATCTCATACATGAGATCTCTTAACCATTCTGCTTCCTTGATAGCAGATGCTAACACATCGTGGAATCTGCAACACATGTTTGTTGCTTAGACGCCCATGAGATGGCACCTCCCCAAAACATGAATACCCATCCACTTGTAGAATAATTATCTTCTTTATTGGATGCCTAAGTTGCATCAGAATATCCTTCCAAAACAGGAGGATCTCCACGATAATACAAACCATAATCCTTGGTTCTAATTAAGTATCTAAGTATTCTTCTAACAGATCTCCAATGGGTAGGACCAGGTTTTTGAGTAAACCTACTTAATTGACCCACTACAAAAGCTATATCTGGCCTTGTACAGGTCATTGCATACATCAACGATCCAATGATCTTTGAGTATTCCAATTGAGAAATCGCTTCACCTTCATAAGGTAATAATTTCTCTCATGGATCCATGGGAGTGGAAACTAGAGCTTTCTCAAACATATTAAACCGTTTGAGAATCTTCTCAATATAATGAGATTGGTTCAACATAAGACCTCCATTATGACGTAATATCTTAATACCTAAGATAACATCAGCCTCCCCCAAATCTTTCATAGAGAAATTTTGTCATTTCCACCTGCTCTATACTTGTATCAAATATGAGCATGTCATCGACATAAAGGCAAATGATATCCCTATTTCCTTTATTATCGAACTTGCTAAAAACACACTTATCGGCCTCATTAACAACAAACCAAAAGACAACACTGTGTCATCAAACTTTTGATGCCACTGCTTTGGGGCTTGTTTAAGTCCATAAAGAGACCTAACCAATTTACACACCTTCTTTTCTTGTCCTTTAACAACAAACCCTTCGGGTTGTTTAATGTACACTTCCTCCTCCAGATCACCATAAAGAAATGCTGTTTCGACATCCATTTGATGAATCAACAAATTGTGGATAGAAGCTAAGGCAATCAAGAGACGAATAGTAGTAGTTCTAGCAACCGGTGCTTACGTATCGAAATAATCAATACCTTTCTTTTTGTCTAAAGCCTTGCACCACTAATCTTGCTTTAAACCGAATCATGGACCCATCGGGTCTACGTTTTACCGTAAAAGTCCATTTATTTCCAAGTGGAGTACAACTTGGAGGTAGGTCGGTTAAGACCCAAGTGTTATTCCCCATGATGTAATCCATTTCATCATTAATGGCTTCTTCCCAAAAAGCCTTATCACGAGAAGACATTGCTTCTTCGTAAGTAGATGGATTGTCCTCCACATTTAAACAATAAAGTGTGGATGTACAAAGAGAATCTCTTGTACCCTCTACTAAGTAGACTTGAAAATCTGGACCAAAAGATTTGGCAATCCTTCCTCTCTTACTTTTCCTAAGAGAAATCTCTACATGTTCATCATTTGATGGAACATCTTGAGTATCAAATCGATCTTCATCAATTTCTTGAACATTGGTACTAACTTGTAGGTCTTTAGGCCTACCAATTGATGAAAATCTAGTTTCATCAAAAATAGCATTTCTAGACTCAATTATCGAATTAATCGATATGGAGTCATTAGGTTCTATTACATAAAACCTATAGGCATGACTATGACGTGCATAGCCAACAAAGATGCAATCGAAACCTCTTTCACCAAGTTTCTTTCTTTTATTACCGGGCACTCTTACAATTGCCCTACATCCCCAAACTCGAAGATAATTCAAGTTTGGTTTCCTCTTGTACCATAGTTCATAAGGAATCACCTTTTTCCCTTTAGTGGGAACCCAGTTAAGGATGTGACATGCGGTCAACATCGCTTCACCCCAAAATCCTTCACTCAATCTCGAGTAGGATAACATGGAATTAACCATTTCTTGTAAAGTCCGATTTTTCCTTTCGGCAACACCATTTGATTGTGGTGAATAACCTGCCGTAGTTTCATGGACAATTCCCATTTCTTGGAAATAATAAGGATTATAATATTCCCCTCCTTTATCCGTTCTAAGTCGTTTGATCTTAGAATCCAATTGTACTTCAACTTCGAGTTTTATGATAGTTTTTTTTATGTATTTTGATTTTAGAAAATGTTTATATTGAATATATTAATTTATTTTGATATCAATCGAACACCAAATCATTGAAGTAAAATTAAACTTCATAAACAAAATTAAAGCATAAACAATTTCTAAAAACTATAATGAATAATCAATGTAGCATATCAATTAAGTTCCAAAGACTCGAAAACTAGATGATGATCACAGGATCAAACTTGGCAATTCCATGTTAAATCAAACTATTTAGACAAATCATTTAGATAATATCTCGATGAGTCGATTGCTTTGAACTTTGTAATCAGTCTGCATACAACAACTGCATCATTTCTCTGCAGTTCAAGCCACTGCATGTGCTTGTCTTCTAGTCAATCTTGCACATAATCCATCTTTTTGAAGTAGCTCCTTATGACTGCCCATTTACACAAGTCAAAACAAGAATAATAGAATGATAATTTGTTTTGGGCATCAGAAAAAGTCAAAAACAAGTGAGAAGTTCTTTTACATACTCTCAAATAAGTAAATCCAACATCCATTTTAGTGTCCATATTTGAAGATCTTAACCTACAAAAATGTCATCATACTGGAATTAAGTTGCCTAATTAATAAAGTAATTCATACACATTAGATACTGGAATTAGAAGTAAAAGGAGTAGCATCGCTCCCTCCTGCTTTTCATTGTCAAGTTAGGCCACAATGTATACTAAACAACCTGAAATGACAAATTAAATACTGAATTAAGACATCAAACATGGAAAGTGAGGAACTGAATCAAGACATCAAATTGAAGCAACATTCTTTTACTTACTCATTTGTAATATTAGAGAAAATTTCAAAAAAATGAAGGTTAGTGAAGCCCCATGAAATTCTAAAAAGAAAAATGACAATGGTTCGATTTAAATGGCAAACACAAAATCAAATCTAGAAAACCCAACATCTCACTATATTAAAACAATCAGAACATATTCAAAAAAAAAAAACCATCACAACGAGAAAATACAAACAAATCTCATCATATATGTCCAAGGATTTATCAACATCACAATAACTACCCTCGAATTTATGAGAAATTTGTATTACATAACTTTAATAAAATAAAATATTTAGCGTTGAACCATTGCATAGATTAATGTTCAAGAATGCATAAAAAAAATTCGACCAACCAAAAATCCAATAAAACCGCCTAACTTTAAACCAAACAAAAAAAATAAAAACAAAAATTGATATCTATAAGACTAAAGTTCATTGTTTTTATGCAGTACCGAATGATGTAATTTTTTTAAATTTCGCATTGTTACTCTAATGATTTTTGTAACATGTATGATGGATTGATCCAAATAAAAACCCCCAAATTTTTGAATAAAGACTCAAAGATCAAGCAATGAAAAATATGGACGAAATGAAGCAAGAGACATCATCAACCAACATCGGTGGAAATTAGATCTGGAAAAAAAAACCTAAATTTCTGAAATCAAGAACGCAAAGATCAAGCAAAATAATAATCTTAAGATATGTACAGAATGAACATTGTTCCGTTTGATAATATATATATATATATATATATATATATATATATATATATATATATATATATATATATATATATATATATATATATATATATATATATATATATATATATATATATATATATATATATATATATATATATATATATATATACATATCATACATACATTCATACTATGCATGTGCATGCATGCATGCATACATACATACATACATATATATATATATATATATATATATATATATATATATATATATATATATATATATATATATATATATATATATATATATATATATATATATATATATATATATATATATATATATATATATTATATAGTATATATATATAATATATATATATATATATATATATATATATATGCATATATATATATATATGACATATATATATATATATATACATTACATAATGTTTATACATATAGCATACACTATATAATAAGCATACATATTATTATATATACATAGCATAATACATACATATACATGATTATATGTATATATATACATAGTATGTATGTGTACTGTAGCTTGCTAAATGCATAGCTATATATAATAGTATATAGTTATATATATATGTATATATATATATATATATATATATATATATATATATATATATATATATATATATATATATATATTATATATATATATATATATGCGATGGAACAAAGTCACTTTTAAGGCATCCGTGGAATCTCGAATGGAAAGAAAATCTTTGGGTAAAATGGGTGCACAGCTACTACATCAAAAACAGAGATATCTACAGGTTAGACATCTCAATACATGCCTCGTGGAGCATCAAAAAGATCTTCAATCAAAGAGAAGTGGTCTTACAGCTTGGAGGATGGAACTCAATTCACAACAAGGAAAAATTCTCAATAGGCAAAGCATACAACCTTCTCATTGCAGACAGACGAAACGTGCATTGGAGAAACATCATAAAAAGAAACCGAGCTACTCCGAGTGCCATTTTTATTACATGGCTTGCGGTCCAAAACAAGCTAGCCACCAAAGACCGTCTCAGCAAGTGGAAAGAAGATTGCAATCCAGTGTGCGACGTGTGCCAGCAGGAGCATGAATCGGTGCAACACCTCTTTTTTGACTGCAAGAATGCCCAAGAGATCAGGAAACTTGTGTTTGGAAATATAAATTTCCAGCATGATTCAGCGAACATCCAAGAAGAAATGGAGATAATGCAGTGGTTAAATGGCAAAAAGACAGATAAAGCTAAAACTGTTGTGATGATCTGGACTGAGCTGATTTATGGGATCTGGAAACAGAGAAACTTTATTGTTTTTGATAAAAACTTTTGTACTCCCAACCAAATAGCTAGAGAGATCATTTTTAGGGTTTCCTCTAGATGTACAGATAGAATGAGAAATCTTCTGTTAGCGTAGGTAGTTCTGGTTGGACCTCAGGCTGTTGAGGTGTTTTTGCTTGGTCTCAAGTTAATTTTGGGACCTTGTTTTGTTTTTGGACCTCTTGGTATATATATATCACACTTAATTGCCAAAATATATATATATATATATATATATATATATATATATATATATATGTATGTATATATATATATATATATATGTATGTATATATATATATATGTATATGTATATATATATATATATATAGTATATATATATATATATTTGTAATATATATATCTATATATATATCACACTATATTGCCAAAATATATATATATATATATATATATATATATATATATATATATATGTATGTATATATATATATATATATATGTATGTATATATATATATATGTATATGTATATATATATATATATATATGTGTATACACACACACAAAATGCAGCAATAGTTAACATCTTACAAGATAGAAGAAATAAGAAAACATAGGCACATAGAAGAAGAAAAAACCATTTTAAGGGGTAAATTCAAAATTAGAGTTGATCATATGGTCAGTTTGATTATAGATAGTTGAAAATGTTGAGATTCAGGGGACATAGATTGAATCATGAGATACAGAAATGATCTGAAGAAGACTAGAGTTTGAGAAAGTCTCCTCTAATGCGGGGCCCCTTCTACTACCTCCATGGATGCAGTCTTTGGTGATGTGCATGAGTTCTTGAGCAACATCGAGCATCCTAAGCTTTCCGTCCTCACCAAAAAGCAAGTAGCGCATAGAAGATTGGGTATCATAAGGAAGATAGAGAAAAATAATGTGGGAAAGAAGAATGAAAATGGAGAAGTAAGAGAGAGACTGAGAATATGTACAATGATGAGAAGGCGTGAAAAGGAAGTCTCATACAGTAAACAATAAAATCACTGTTCATTTTAGCAAAATGAATAGTGAAGAAACCTTAGCGGTTGTTTATAGTTTAAGGATATTTTGAACATACTTAAAGCCTCATCTTTTGAATGCAATAAAAACAAATAACAAAATCTAGAATAATCATCAATAAATGTGATCGTATTCCTTTTGTTACCTAAAGATGGAGTACTATGAAAATCACAAAAATCAATATGAATCAAATCAAGAATATTAGAAGATCTTTCTACTTTCCTAAAAGGATTTCTAGTGATTTTATTTAACATGCAAGTACTAAATTTTTTATTATCAAAACCACACATAGGAATAATATCTAATTTACCCATATATTTCATACTTTCATAATTTACATGACATAATCTAAAAAATTATATGTACATCCTTATCATAAACATGAAAAACACTATCTATACATGTCTTAATAGAAAGCTTAAACAGATTACAATTCAAATAACATCTACCAATAAATACACCACCCTTACTAATTACACATCGATCGGCTTCAAATAGTAATTTATATCCCATGTGATTCAAGGTTGGCCTCGACACTAGGTTCCTTGCAATCTTAGGAGCAAACATCACTTCCTTCAAAGTAAGAAGATTTCCCGAAGTGAAATGTAAATCAACCGATCCTTTCCTAAGTATTTGAATAGTAGAATTGTTTCCCATATAAAGAAACTCATCACCATCACACTTGTCATCATCATCATCCTACCCAGTATATCCCGCTCATAGAAAAATATGGGCAGGGTCCGGGAAGGGAAGGATGGTGGCAACTCATACCCGTAAAGGAGAGCACGACCAAAAAAAAGGAGTCCCCCGGCTCGAGGAAGATAGAGATACGTACCTCCTACATGAGGTGAAAAAACGCATAATAGATCCAATACGCATGTAAAACAATATAAAACTTAAAAACAAAAATAGTAAACAAGACACACAAGGAACTAGAGCATACAAGAACGTACGGACACCATAACCGACTCTAAGAAGAAAAGACGAAGTCTAAAACTTGGATATGACGCCTCCAACTACTCATATCCCTAGTCAGGTCTGCAGAGAGTTTTAACTCACATAGGTCTTCTCTTATTTGCTCCTCCCAAGTTTTCTTGGGTCTTCCTCGACTCTTCTTACCCTCTACTATAAAGCTTTCGACTCTCCTCACAGGGGCATCTAATGTCTTTCTCTTCACATGTCTAAACCACCTCAATCTTCTTTCTCGCATTTTTCCAGAGATAGGAGCAACCCCTAGTTTGTCTCTAAACTCTTGGTTCCTGATTCGATCCATCAAAGTGTGCCCGCATATCCACCGCAACATACGCATCTCTGTGACTTCCATCTTATTTGCAAAACTCTTCTTTACAGGCCATCATTCTGTCCCATATAGCTAAGCCAGTCTAATTGCTACCCGATAATATTTTCCCTTTAACTTATTTGGGATCTTCCTATCACATATCACCGCGGTAGCTGCTCTCCATTTGAGCCAACCCGCCTGGATACGGTGATCTACATCTCCGTCGATCTCCCCATCCCTTTGGATGATCGATCCAAAATACTTGTACTTGGTCGTACTTTTAATGACTTCTTTCCCGATGAAAACTTCTGGCTCCCCTATCGGTTGTGTCCCACTAAAGTCATAACGTAGGTACTCGATCTTCGTACGACTAATGTGCAAAACTTTACCTTCTAAAGATTCCCTCCACTCATCCAATTTATTACTAACCACCTCTTTAGTTTCTACTACCAGCACGATATCGTCCGCAAAAAGCATGCACCACGGAACCGTCTCCCAGATAGGTTTAGAGATCTCTTCCATAAGAACCGCAAAAAATAAAAGGGCTTAGAGCTGATCCCTGGTGAAGTCCTACTTTTACCAGGAAAGGCTCTGTTAACCCCACCGGTGTTTGAATGTTAGTCGATACTTTGTCATACATATCTCGTATTGCCTCAATGTAAATAAAAGAAATACCCCTTGCCTTGAGGCTATCCCAAATGACTTGTCGTGGTATGCTATCACACGCTTTCTCCAAGTCTATGAAAACCATATGCAGGTCCTTCTTCTGCTCTTTATATTTCACCATCACACTTGTGAAAGGTCTTAAATCAATCTCCTATCCATGCAAACGTGCCTAGAGGCACTCGAATCCATGTACCATGAATCATCCTGCACACAACAAATATTATTATTTGTCCCATTTGAATCCAAATTGGAATTGAATTTTATTAATTGTGAGGAAGTACCTTCATTCATGGGATCTTGGCTTGTAGAAGCCTCACCCTTGTTACCGTTCTTTTTCTTGAAAAGAAAACATTTTCGATGACCCGATTTTCTACAAAACCAACACCTATCAACCATAGGCTTCTTAGAGGATTTAGTAGATTTTCCCTTGAAAGAATTGGAGCCCCTCTTCTTATTCTTCACAAGTTTGGACTTGTTTGAATTTTCACCTACCATGTTAATGGTAGAAACCGAGGATGGATCCTTACCCTTCTCTTGCTCACGAATCTTAACTTCTATGAGAAGTTGGGTGGCAAGTTGGGTAAGATCGATTTCCTCCTTTTTATGCTTTAGGGTGTTCCTAACATTTTTTCATGATGGCGGTAATTTATCGATAATACTTGAAACAACAAAGAGTTTATCCATATTTATATCATGCCTTTTAAGATTATCATACATACGTTATCATGAAATTGTTCCATAATAGGGCGAGCATCATCAAATTTAAAGTTATTGAAATTATTTAGAAGAAATTTCTTATTTGATGCATCTTCGGCCATGTACTTAATTTCAAGTGAGGACCACATTTCTTGTGCGCATTCAACATTTCGTAGAAATCAAAGAGAGTATCACTCATACCATTAAGGATATGTCCCCTACATATGAACTCCTCATTGTCCCATTTGCTTCTAGTACGGGTATCCTCCGGAGTCTCATCTTCCTTTTCACTAGGCCTTGGTGTACTTATCATATAAGCAACATTCAATATAGTCATTAAGAAAAACATTTTCTTTTGCCATCTCCTAAATTCATTGCCTACATAGTAGTCAAATCCTTGAGACTTGTCATATTGTAATTCAAGAGAATAACGTTTTAGATTGTTAGAAAATGTACTTTAATTTATATGTTAACGATAAATTAAAATACAAGTTTGTGATAGAAAAACGAAATTACATATGACGATCAAGAGCCTTGCTTATGTACACCACCGAGACCTCCGATACACCGATCTTCAACATGAACCAAGTAACAAGAAGATTTTGTTGGAACTTGATATAAATTCTAGGCGAGATGCTCTTTCCTAAAACGTTATTTCCTCCCTACCACGGTGCTTGGAAACAAACCGGAAATACATTCTAAGATAGAAAGAATCACACTAATCTCCTAGCACATGGAAATTAGAATGACATAAGAAAAACTTAAATGGAAGGAAATATGGAAATTCACAATCAAGGATTGCAATTTCTTGATTATGAAATGCTCGAGAAGAAAAGAAAATTAGAAAAGGCATGTGTAAAATAACACACAAGTAACCTATAGTTATAGAATAGCTCACACTACTTCATGAAGTATAGTATCGCTTCATGAAACACGAGGTTGATCCGTGAATCCTGAGATCGATTAATGAATCAAAGTCGCTTTCCACTCAACCCGTACATCCCAATAAACAAGATTATAATAATCATAATAACTATTGGTGGTTGGGGGAAGAGGTCATAGCGATCATCAGTGCTTACGGGCCCCAAGTTGGACTGGATGAGCAAGCAAAGCGCGAGTTTTGGGATAACCTAGGAGAACTTATGAGTTCTATCCCGGAAGGGGAGAAAGTCTTCTTAGGGGATAACCCAAGTAGA
Organism: Amaranthus cruentus; assembly: GCA_019425755.1. Taxonomy (NCBI): domain Eukaryota; kingdom Viridiplantae; phylum Streptophyta; class Magnoliopsida; order Caryophyllales; family Amaranthaceae; genus Amaranthus; species Amaranthus cruentus. The sequence continues at coordinate 13,728,736 of CM033456.1, forward strand.
CTATCTCTTAGTGTGCAGGGGAGATTGGACCTCATGCTTGGAATGTAAGGTAGTTTTGGGTACAGAGATGCCTACCCAACACAGGCTTCTAGTTCTGGTTTTTAGGATGAGGAAGAACATTGTAGAGAAGAAGGTCGAGCTCAGGGGAAAGATCATGTGGGGGAGACTCAAAGGAGATATGTTCACAACCTTGGCAAGCAAGATAAGTTCGTCAGGATTACCAAGTACGTCGGAGGTTGCGAACGATATATGGGTGAATATGGCGAATAGCATTCGTATAGTGGCAAAGGAGACGTTAGGTGTGTCATCGGGAAAACCAAAGGTGTACAAAAAGACGTGGTGGTGGAACGACAAGGTGGAGAAGAAGATTAAGTAGAAAAACAAGAGATTTAGGGAGCTGATGGCATACACGGAGGAGGAGGCTAGGACAGAAAAGAGGGAGGCCTACAAAGAAGCAAAGCGGGCGGCAAAGAAAGCGGTTTTAGAGGCAAAAAATCGTGCGTATGAGGACTTTTATCGAAAGCTCGATAGCAAAGAGGGGGAGAAAGATATTTTTAAGTTGGCTAGAGCTCGGTCAAAGCAGCGGCAAGATCTAGAGGCGATGAGATACATCAAAGATGAGAGAGGACAAGTTCGTTTGAGACAAGAAGACATTAAAACCAGAACAAAGGACACTAATTTGTCCTTTGTTCTTATTATTTTGCGTTACTTTCTTCTTTTAATTTGGCTTACTTAATTTAATTTATTTTCTTTTTGACAATGGTGTTTCTTTTTTAAGTAAAATTGTAAATATTATTATTATAATAATTATTATCATTATAGACTTTGTCCTTCTCATTTAGTCTTAGTAGCTTTTAGCACAAAGACTAATCAAATGATCATACCAAATTAAAATAGTGAGATATTTATAAATAAAAAAGAATATATAAAATCAAAATGGGTGAGATCATAAAAGGTAAAAGAATTTGTAATTTATATTATGTAAGTTTGTTTAGCTGAACCAAGATTAGTTTAGAAAAATAAATGTTAAATTCAACTGAATCAAATTTTTTCAGCCGAATTTCAGTTTAATTCAGCTGCGTTAAGTTTTGTTCTTCTAAAAAGTAGTTTAATTCAACAACATTAAGTATAGTTTAGCTAAAGATAAGTTTGATTCAGCTGAAATAAGTTTTGTTCATCTAAAAATAATTTGATTTAGTTCCATCTATAATAGTTACCTAAAGTATAATTTTATTTAGCTGTATCAAGTTTAATTCGGCTAATAATAAGTTTGATTGAATTGAATCAAATTTACTTTAACTAAAATTAAACAATAAATGCAGGCCCACAATCAAATTTTATATCTATCTATCTATCTATAACTATTACTAAAACAAAACACTGCTGAAATCATCATTATTTAAAAATGGATACATGTCACAAACTCAAGAAAATTTTTCCCTCCAACACTACAAAAAAAATAAATTTCCGACTACCCGAAATAGTCAGAGTTTAGTCGGTATAGAGCTATACCGACTAAATTTCAACTTTTCTGGGTTAGTCGGCTCAGATTGGTCGGCAAATTATTTTAGTAGGAAAACAGTTGATAAATTTTATAATCTATCTATCTATCTATAACAATTACTAAAACAAAACACTGCTGACATCATCACTATTTACAAATGGTTACATGTCTCAACCTCAAGAAAATTTTTCCCTCCAACACTACAAAAAAAACAAATTTATGACTACCCGAAATAGTCGGAGTTTAGTCGGTATAGAGCTATACCGACTAAATTTTGACTTTTCAGGGTTAGTCGGCTCAGATTGGTCGGTAAATCATTTTAGTAGGAAAACAGTTAGAAATTTCCGACTACCCATTTGGTCGGAAATTTCTGACTGCCCATATAGTCAGAATTTAGTCGCTAAGCACTATTTTAGAAATCAATCGAAATGACAAAAAGAAAAAAAAAAATTTCAGACCACTCAACTGGTCGGAAAAACAACAGAGAATTTTTTTTGTTCAATGGAAACAGCCACATCATTATCATGTCATGACCATGTCGCGCCGCACGCGCCCACCAATGCCACATAACCTACCATCTTCACAACCGATAATATGCGCCTCACAAGCATCGAATCTGAGACCTGAAGTATCAATGAACAACACTTCAACCACTAGACCAAGTGTTATTTCGTGATATGTTTTGTAATGTTATTATATATATATATATATATTAGCTAATGACTTGTACCTTTATGCTTTATAGGTACAATATTAGTCATTTTTATCTATATTATTATTTTTATCATTATTATTATTATTATTATTATTATTATTATTTCTATTAGTGTACTAATAGTCTAATTAATATAGTATTAGTCATATTAGTTATTGTGACTTGTATAAGTATATTATTACTCGTATGTGTACATTATATTATTACTTTATTAGTTATTTAGTCGTATTAGTCGTATTAACGCATTATTAGTCGTACGTATTAGTGTTTCATTAGTATAATATTAGTTGTATAAGTATATTACTCGTATTAGTTGATTATTAGTACTTTATTAGTTATTTAGCCATATTGGTTGTATTAGTTATTATTAGTCATATTAGTGCATTATTAGTACTTTATTAGTTATTTAGTCGTATTAGTTATTATTAGTCGTATTAGTATATGGTAGTTATTATTATTATTATTATTATTATTATTATTATTATTAGGAAAATTTACCCAGAATAATCCAACCTATTCACGATTTTCCTACTATAATCCCAACTATCGATTAACCATGAATAATCACATATTGCCCCACTTAACCTGTGCTGTTGTTGGTCTTGTTTTTATCGGTGTAGTAGGTAAATTTCTGAACGTTAGTCCTCTCCCCTTTTCTTCATTCCCTTTATATTCTCAAGACCTCCATTGATGGAAGCAGCAACAACTTCCTAGCGTTCCATTTTTTTTAACTTTCCTTTTCCATCAAATTAATTCTTAATTTCTTTCATGAAGAGCATCACTTATTCCAATTGTTCTTCAAGTAGGAGTTCAATTGCAAATGAAACCCCAAGATGTAATCATGATGTTCTTGCCAAAGTACAAACTGCTAGAAAAGGTACGCGATTGGGCATCGTTTTTATGGTTGTGGTCTATCGTCTATTACTTAATATAAGCTAAAATTTTGATTTAATTTGTAAAATTGATTTAAATAAACTATCCTATGAACAACAAACAAATTTTAAAAAAATCAGATTCAATTAGGATACGATTAACAAAAAATTGCAGAAATTAAAAGCTTTAACTTACCATTTGAAAAGTAGACTAGCATCAAGTAGCTTGGATAAGATAGAAATCGAGCACCAATTCGCGAAATCAAAGCTTGGAAATTTCAGAAAATTGGGGTTGATTGGGTTTACAGGAGAGAGAATTCAAAGGTTGAAGGTAATGGTGAGTAGTTGCAAGCTTTTATGTTAGATTTTAAAAAAAGAAAAAAGAAATTTACCTACTAAAACCGGTTGGAGGTAAACTAACAACACCACAAGTTAAGTAAGACAATAGTTGAGATTATTCATGGTTAATCGTTAGTTGGGATTATTATAGGAAAATCGATAATAGGTTGGATTATTCTTGGAAAATTTTTCTTTTTTTTTGAAAAAGGTAAATTTTCCTTATTATTATTATTATTATTATTATTATTATTATTATTATTATTATTATTATTATTATTATTATTATTATTATTATTGTTTATTATTATCATTATTATTGTTGTTGTTGTTGTTGTTGTTGTTGTTGTTGTTGTTGTTGTTGTTGTTGTACTAATAGTCGTATTAGTTTAATTAGTCGTATTTATTATTATTACTAATATTATTATTAGTAGTATTTCTATTATTATTATTAGTCTTTTTAGTGTATCATTAGTATAATATTAGTTGTATAGTACTTCTATATTATTACTCATATTAGTTTATTAATAGTTGTGTTAGCATAACATTAGTCGTATTAGTGTAGTATTAATATTATTATTAGTTGTATTAGTCGATTATTAGTTGTATTAATATATTATTACTCGTATTAGTTGTATTAGTGTGTTATTATTATGTTATTAGTTGTATAAGTATATTACTACTCGTATTAGTGGATTATTAATACTTTATTAGATATTTAGCCGTATTAATTTTTATTAGTCGTATTATTATTACTCGTATTAGTTGGTTAGTGCATTCTTCGTATATTATTACGCGTATTAATTGTATTAGTATATTATTATTATTATTATTATTATTATTATTATTATTATTATTATTATTATTATTATTATTATTATTATTATTTAGGAAAATTTACCGAGAATAATCCAACCTATTCACGATTTTCCTACTATAATCCCAACTATCGATTAACCATGAATAATCACATATTGCCCCACTTAACTTGTCGTTGTTGGTCTTGTTTTTATCGTGTAGTAGGTAAATTTCAAGCGTTAGTCCTCTCCCCTTTTCTTCATTCCCTTTATATTCTCAAGACCTCCATTGATGGAAGCAGAACAACTTCCTAAGCGTTCCATTTTTTTTAACTTTCCTTTTCCATCAAATTAATTCTTAATTTCTTTCATGAAGAGCATCACTTATTCCAATTGTTCTTCAAGTAGGAGTTCAATTGCAAATGAAACCCCAAGATGTAATCATGATGTTCTTGCCAAAGTACAAACTGCTAGAAAAGGTGCGCGATTGGGCATCGTTTTTATGGTTGTGGTCTATCGTCTATTACTTAATATAAGCTAAAATTTTGATTTAATTTGTAAAATTGATTTAAATAAACTATCCTATGAACAACAAACAAATTTTAAAAAAATCAGATTCAATTAGGATACGATTAACAAAAATTGCAGAAATTAAAAGCTTTAACTTACCATTTGAAAAGTAGACTAGCATCAAGTAGCTTGGATAAGATAGAAATCGAGCACCAATTCGCGAAATCAAAGCTTGGAAATTTCAGAAAATTGGGGTTGATTGGGTTTACAGGAGAGAGAATTCAAAGGTTGAAGGTAATGGTGAGTAGTTGCAAGCTTTTATGTTAGATTTTAAAAAAAGAAAAAAGAAATTTACCTACTAAAACCGGTTGGAGGTAAACTAACAACACCACAGGTTAAGTAAGACAATAGTTGAGATTATTCATGGTTAATCGTTAGTTGGGATTATTATAGGAAAATCGATAATAGGTTGGATTATTCTTGGAAAATTTTTCTTTTTTTTTGAAAAAGGTAAATTTTCCTTATTATTATTATTATTATTATTATTATTATTATTATTATTATTATTATTATAATTATTATTATTATTATTATTATTATTATTATTATTAGTTATTTTATATTATTAATATATTAATAATGCAAATTAAACTTTTTGAGTACCGACAAATGAAACAAGTAAGACAAAAAATAAATTAATAATGCAAAACTATTAGTATAAGACAAAATTTTAATAAAACAACAAAACATGATTTTGGCTTGAATTGAACTAGGGACCTTTGGTTTGCAAACCATTGTGGCATTCAATACATCACAACAACTTTTGTATTCTATATTTAAAGCTTTTCTACTTATATCTATATTTGTTCAACCAAAAAAATCAAAAACAAGAAAATTATCACTGACCAACTACCCACCAACTTTTGGTCGGAAAGTGGTCGGAAAAATTACCGACTAAAAGTTGGTCGATGATAATTAATGCTATTTTTTTTCAATTTGAAATTACGACCAAAAACATATTTAGTCGCAATTTAGTCGCAATTTCTGACTAACATGTGTTAGTCGGAAAAGTAGTCGGAATTTTCCGACTAAAAGTGGGTAGTCGGTGGGTTTCGGTCGGAATTTTGCAGTTTTTTTTGTAGTGCAATACTCAACGATGATGTCATTGTTTTTATGACTACTTTTTTTATATTTGACTTTATTACTCACATTTAATGTATTTGAAAATCATATATATTATTTTTTTGAGATGGTTTAAACATAATATACTTTTATTAGGATTTTTTTGTTATTTATATATAAGGGAAATTCCACATGGTAGCATCCAGTTTTGATGAAATGCCAGTGGTATCACTCTTTTAAGAAACTTCCACATGGTAGAATCCAGTTTATGCACTATCTAATTGCCGTAGCATTTTCCGTTAAGTTCTTGTTAAATTCCGTTAACTTCATCATTTTGTAAGTTTTTTTCCACATGGTAGCATCCAGTTTTTGTTAATTTACTATTTTAACTTTTAATTCACCATTTTGATGTTTAATTCATCGTTTAATTCATTAATGCTCATAAATGTTTAATAATTTTATTGAAAAATTATACGAAAAATTATAGCGACCTCCGTTTTTTTAAAAAAATCGTTATGATGTGTAAAAATGACGTCAAATATCATTTTCGGTTAACGTATCGAAAAATAGGCGAATAAATACATGTTTCGACCGGATTTTCGAAAGAGTGACCCATTGCAACGTTCGTTTTTTGAAAAAAAATCGTTATGATAGGTAAACATGACGTCAAATATCTTTTTCGGTTTATGTATCAAAAAATAGGCGAATAAGTACTTGTTTCGACCCGATTAGATAGTTTCTTATAATTTTTCAATAAAATTATTAAACATTTATGAGCGTTAATGATTTAAACGATGAATTAACATTAAAATGGTAAATTAAAAGTTAAAATAGTAAATTAACAAAAACTGAATGCTACCATGTGGAAAAAACTTACAAAATGTTAAATTTAACGGAATTTAACAAGAACTTAACGGAAAATGCTACGGCAATTAGATAGTGCATAAACTGGATGCTACCATGTGGAATATTCTTAAAAAAATGCTACCACTAGCATTTCATCAAAACTGGTTGCTACCATGTGGAATTTCCCTATATATAATAATGCTTAATTCTAATAGGATTGTAGTGACTATTTTATGTAAGACAATTATATTTTTCATGACAAAAATTATTTTTTCGTTTAAACTTTTATAAAATAATTTTACATATTTTTGTGTTAAATTTGATTTTCTAATTTATGTTGGAAAGTTAAACAAAACCGTGCATCGCACGGGCACTATCTAGTTATTAACTAAATCAAATTTGCCTAGTAATTGACAACTTAATTAACGGACTACAACTCGTCATGCTCCAATCACAAACGATTTCAACTTAAATTAATTGTATAAAAAGCATAAAGTTCATTCGACATAAAATGAAACTAAATTGGATTTTGATCGAACCGATTCTGGAGAATAAATGAATGTAGAACTCAAAGATGATATAATCGATCCGAAGTAAACATGATCCAACTAATCCAAATCAATATTAACCTAAAACAAAAAATGACCCGACCCATAGTCTAACGGAACTCGATTCGACCTGTAGCGTAACAGATCCGGATCCGAATTTGTATTATCCGAACCCGATACAAATTCAAACAGGAAATGAATCCGATCCAAAAACCGAAACCGACCCACTGTGGTATTAACCCGATATAGACTTGTACTGGGTTGGACACCTAACCGAATTGACCCGATTTATGGCGCTAAATCATCTGAAAAATCTAAACCCAAAAATATTCGAACCCAATGCAATCCGGCCCAAAATCAAGTAACTAAATTTACAGTTCTAGCTTCTGCATGAAATTAACTTGTACTTATCAAATAATGATGTTGGATGTGCAATGCACAGCTGCCGACATCAATTTATGTTTTTGCATGATATGGGCTGATAGTCTTTGTAAATAGCTAATACATTGTAGAACTTTTTGAGTTGATGTACGCGTTGATGTGCTCGTTTTAGAGCACATTTACCGTCCTACTTTTAGTGCTAAGTCTCGCCATTTTGCGTCAATTTGTTATATTCCACGCATGATTTCTCCTTGATCTTGTGTTCGAGTGTTTTGAGATTGTTTAGGTGATTTTTGGAGATTTCAAAGGCGTTTGGCATGCATTTGAGACTTAGGCGCCACCCCTGCCGTTTCATGGCCACCGATAGAGGCTGTTCTACGACCCCGGCATAGCTCGTAAGATCGAAGAAGAAATCAGTTTGCTAAGTAATGAAATTCCACCGCATTCGGCCGAATGGAAGCTCCCATTCGGGCGAATGGGAGTCCAGCGCTCTACAACATATCCTGCAAAGCTCTCTGAAAATGCCGAATGCAACATATTCGGGCGAAAGGCATGGATTCGGGCGAACGCCCCGAACATTCGGGCGAATGTAACCTCTAAGCAACACTGCTCAAAACTTACTGGAAATGCCGAATGCCACATCATTCGGGCGAAGTGAATGAATTCGGGCGAATGACCACACATTCGGGCGAATGATACTTTTAAGCAAAACTGCTTGAAACTCACTGGAAATGCCGAAGGACACAATATTCGGGCGAAGATAAGCCATTCGGGCGAATGTCCTCGCGCATTCGGGCGAATGCGACAATCCAGCGCAGCAGTTTTATTTCAGCGTTTTGCCTTCGAGGGCCATTTTGTAATTTCTTTTGCACTCTTATTTTTGGGGTATATATACCCACATTGCTGTAGCTTTATGGTATGCTAGATTTTAGCCCTAAAACATTCCTAGTTTATTTTTAGCATTTATTCTCTCTAGATTTAAAAACCCTAGCTTTCATTTTTTCTCTAGCTTAGTATTATTTTCCTAAATTGATCTAGCCTTTGGGATTGGGATGTAACTCCTAACCACTTTTGTTGATGCTTTTATCTACTCTCTCTTGAAGTTTCATTTATGGTATGAATATCTTTCTCCTATTTATTTCTAGAATCACTCAATGTTGTTGGTTGTTATTCTGAAATGCTATTTATGAATCTTTCCTCTTTTTGAGTGTTGGATATTTGGATGATTTGACTATCTAGAATAGGGTTGTTTACTTTAAGTTCTTGTTTCTTTTGTTCTCTTGTTGCCAGCTATTACTTTTGTTCTTGTTTACATAGAAGTCTTCCATGTTTAATCTCTTGTTCAAGCGGGTCATTATGCTTAGTTTCTACTTTATGATGTGTGAGTAGTCCCTTAGAGTTTGATTGGTGAAACCCTAGAGTGGACTCTTATTCATAAGTTAGGGCTTGGTTTAAACCTATTCAATCATCATAATGATTCACCTTGAATCTTGTCCTGCCACTCCCAAGGAGACATAGGGCGATTATAGGTCGTTCGTTCGGTCTTAGAGCGGTCAACTTCCTTTCATTGTTGAATCGGTCGATGATTGAAGGTCATTAATCATCCCCAATACATGAATATTTGTGGTACCCCTCTAGGGTGGAACCAATCATTCTCACCCTTCTCCCCTTGATTCATATTAACTGTAGTCTTGCTTTTAATCTTAGTTTTAATTAGTCTCGATCATCTTAACACCCCCTTTATTCCTATATTGAGACCATCTGCTTAACTTGTTTTGTCCCTGTGGTTCGACCCCTTACCTCTGCTATACCTGTGTAGAGTTAGGGTAATATAAATATAGTTTGCTTAACCGGATTTTATTGTGCGACCCTAAAAACCGTTATCACGCGTCCTTAAAAAACACCTAATTTAGAATTTATATAAATAAGATACGTCCATTTTAATATATGAATATAGACTAACTTGAGATCATCATTTTCATTCGTTTGGATCTAAGTTTCTCATATCCTCCAAGTTTATTTATGCCTAAAAATTCTACAAAACATTAATAAAAATATATAAATGTATTAAATTATAAGAAAAATTGATATTAAACATACGAACTTTGCCTCATTTGCTTCTAAACGTTCGAACTTATATTTATCTTTTAAAGGCTTGAACTTTGGGGTTCGTCTGCATCTAAAGATACGGATGACTTGTTACCGGTTGAATTTTGAAAAATGTTTAAGTTCCCTGTTGCGCCATTAATTCTCACCTGTAAAAGCTTTCCCTCCCTTAATCTGATTGAACACCCATCATCATCAACCATTACTCCTCTCTTAATGCTTCTCCTTCGTTTCTCTGATTTTCTCTTTAGATCTGACCGAAATCCACGCCTAAGATTTCCCTTAGGAGCAACATGGAAGAATACTGATGCATAGGAAAGAGGTAAGTCAGCTTGTTTGGCTTTTTTTGGCTTCTTGTTTCTTCCATTTTTGGCTACCGTAATGCTTCATTTAAGTATAATCCGAAGTTTGTTTGCTGTGTGTTTGTAAATTTTGTAGAAAATGGATACTAAATTTACGTTTTGCTATTGGTTTGGTGGTAAATTTGTTGAGGAAAATGTTGGTGTTGTTTATGTTGGCACATAATGAAAAAGTTGAAGGATAAAGTATCTGTTCAATTGCGTAGTGATGAAAATTTTCCTAAACAGATTAATTATTTGGTGTACAATAGGGACAATGAGCCACATGAATTTGAATCCGAGTGGGCAAAATTTCTATTTGATTATAAGGAACAAAAGTTGGATGAAAATGTTTGGTTGTCAACTATGTATAATATTAGAGAAATGTGGGTTCCTGCTTATTTTAGATCTATTTATATGGGTGGTTTGTTTAGGACTACATCAAGGTCAGAAAGTGAGAATAACTTTTTTAATTTTTTTGTCAACAAATTTCTCAATTTAGTCGAGCTTCAAATGCGATTTCAAAGCGCAATGGACGCACAACGTCATAAATTAGAAATACTTGAAAGTAAAGATAAGTTGTTTACTCTGCCACTTAGGACACCATTAATGTTTGAAAAACATGCTACTTCTGTATATACTCTTGCTGCTTTTTATGATTTTCAAGCTGAATTTGCGCTGCTTGTTTTGAATATGGGCTGGACAAACATCATGTTGATAATGATAAAGATTGTTTTTCAGTGATTTATTTGGGCAACAAAAGGGTTTATAATGTTATTTTTGATCCAAAAACACTTGAGGTGGATTGCTCATGTAAGATGTTTAGACGTGTTGGAATTTTTTGTAGGCATTCTCTGTGGGTTTTAAATGCTAAGGGTGTTAATAAATTGTTTGAGCAACACATTTTGAGTAGGTGGACTAAATATGCTTTAAAAAAGACTATATATGATGTTAATTGATTCTATTATTGATGATCCAAAAAAAAAGGATATTAGGGGATGTTTGGAATGAAGTTCATAATTGTTGGTCTGGCTGAAAGTAGTATAGATGATCTTCAAGATTTATTGGACAAATTAAAAGACTATTCAAGTGAACTTTTAGAACAGAAAAACAGTTTAGTAGAACAAACGAAAGATCAAGATTTAGAGGATTTTGTTGGTTGTAAAGCACCCGAAGTTATTAGCATCCAAAATCCAAAAGTATCTTCAAATAAGGGCACTAGAAAGGAAAGTGATCCTAATGACAAAGAGGCTCATAGGTCTAGAATTCCGAAGCGTTGTAAAACATGTGGAAAGATCGCTGGTCATAATAGTCGTACACGCCCAGACAAGAACAAAAAGTAAGTGCTTCTTGTATTTTTCAACTTATTTCTTATCAAAGTTTTTTATTTTTTTATTTATATTATTCAACTCCTTTTTTCAGAAATGATACAAGCAGAAAAAAGACTATAAGATCAAGCAAGTCATGATTTTTAAAGTATTTTATTATCCTTTTGATAAAATTTTTCGTTCATCAAATATAATTATTTTGATAACCTCAATATACAATTAAAATTTGTTATTTTGAACTTTGATTAGGTACACATTTTGTGTTTTTGTTGGAGAAGAAGATGTTACTACAGACGTCAAGATCAAAATTGATTAGACTGTAGTTTTGTACTAGTTAAAATTGTTTTTATGATTGAAGCTAACATTGTTTAGAAATGTAATTTGAGATATTTATGTTTCTGTCTACTACATATATGTTTGTTTCTACAATGGCTATGAATATTCTGAAAATTGTAATTGAATATTATGGTTTATTTTCAGTATGAATATTAAGAAATATTTATGTAATCTATTGAATGATGAATGAAGTATAAGTAAACACTACTAATATTAAATCTTCAATAATCATATATAGGATGAATAAATGATCCTTTTTGCAAGTTATATGTTGCTAAACTTCATAAAACAGTTATAGTTGATTTTAAAAAAGTAACTAACTCATGACACATTATCACATACAAGGTATTTAAATATAACATAAATGGAAAGAAACACTAACAATAATATAAAAGATGCATAAAAGATACATTTTGTAAGTTATATGTTACTAAAACTTATAAAACAGTTACTAGTGTATCATACACTGTTTTCAAATACACAATATCCAAGTACCATCACAAAAGTAACTACATCATAATAATAGATTACATCATAATAAAAGATTTACACAAAAGAGTTTTTTAAATTCAACATTTCATATTTCTTTGATTCATCAATTCATCTTCTCATTTCCTTTATCAACATTTGGTTTCATCTTTGCTTGCCCAACATTAAGATTCTCAAATTCTTCCAACCTTAAGTCAAATGATGGAAAGTCCATGTTAGAAGCTCTTGTCCTAACATCCATAAGTTTGTCAACCACATCATCAATTTCCTTCCACATATTAGGGTTAGAAAGCCATTGTTAAATAGTTGGCGATAAAGAGTCTTTCCGCTTTTCTGCCCAGTTGAGGTTGTGGCTTGAGTAGCCATTGCTTTTAATCTCTTGAAGTTGTTCATACACTACAACATAATTTGCTTTTAGTGGGATATATTTAGCGACATTTAATTTAAATGTCGCTATTTCAAATTTCTTATATTGTATATAGAGGATTTAGTGACATTTATTAGAGCCTTTGGCAGCATATAAAAAAGTCACACTAAAGCTTTTAGCGACATAGGATCTAGTGACATTTCTCACAAATGCCACTATAGACTATAGTGATAATTACATATGTCACTAAAGACCAAATTAAGTGTCGCTAAATCACTTTATGGTGACATTTAAAATTAAAACCAATAATTATTACACTAAAAATATGAATCAATGGCATGTTTTTAATGCCACTAAATCTAATGTCGCAAAAAGCTATATTTATTGTAGTGATATGATATTGAGTAACAATACCCATATTCCTCTTCATCTTAGCTAATTTCTCAACAATTTCCTGATAAAAAGTAACATAAACAGTCAGAAAGAAACAATAAATTCTAAATCAGTAACATAAAACTGTTAAAGAGCTAACATTTAATTGTTTCATAAAAACAAATGAACTTAAAACTGTTTACACATAAACATGAAAACATTAATCACTAAAAATAAAGCTATGTAGAATACAAACAATAATTATAACACATAACATGAAACTTAAATCAGTAAAATTGAACTAAGAAATCTTTGCAAAAAGTAACATGAAACTCTCAGAACGAAACATTAAATGTCTTAAAAGACATAAAACATAACAGTAAATTAAAAGTAAACTCACATCTTTTGACTCATTATGAATCTCCTCACCGCTAACCATCTTGTACCCTTGCGACAAAGGAATCGACAAATAATCTTTTTGTACCACATTTCGGTGTTGAAAATCCATAATGTTCCTCTCCATCTTCGTTGAAGTGATTGGGTATGTACATGAATCAAACTCCCCAAGGCCCATATATCTTGCTTTCAATTCAGATTTAGCTCTCTCTTTCAACAGATCGTAGGTCCAATGTTGGACTAAAGGTAATTCTTTTGAAGGCCAAACTCCCCTCATGCTAAACTTATGGTAAAATGCTAATTCCAAGATAGTGACGCAAATAGGAATGTTTTTCAATTCCTTATTTTGTGCCCTTTTCACATTTTGCCTAAGCTTTTTGAAAACCCAACCACATCAATCCAAAGATCCTATTGCATCAACATCAGCTAAAGGCTTAAGTAAGCTACAGTCTACTTGTTTGTGAGGAGTGGGAGCCAAATAAGTAACCATCACATACATTACAAAGAATCCTTTAAAATCAGGTCCACCATCCCTTAAATTAGTCACAATCGTATCAAACAATTTTTGCGAGGATATTTCCCTACTTTGACAACTATCTAGTTTCTCCCTCCATTGCTCAATCAAATAAGAATCACGATTATTCTTCCTTTGCCTACTAGTTTCAATAACAGGGTTTGATTCACTAATTGACAAACCAAAAATGTCACATACATCAAACACTGTTATTGTAAACTTGTTGGTTTCATTCACAATAAAGACACTTGTCTTAGTGTCATATTGTTTGATGAACCAAGGCACAATACCATGAAAGCTTTTCAACAAATTAACATGCAATAAATCGTCAGATCCAATTTCTTTCAAATCTTCTTTTTGTTTCAAAGACATCATATCACCTAAAGCATAAGTCCCCCCGCATTTGAATGTAAGTGAAAGGATTCTTTTCGCCTGCCACATAAACAATATTAAAAAAATGTTACTAATAACCAAAACTAATCAAAAACCAACATAATTATCATCGATAACAACTCTTTTAAAAGATGTATACATAAAGATGCACTACACAACAAAATAAAATAATTACATAAAGATAGCAACAGTTTCAGATCACTCACTCGTCAGGTATAACAATAATAGACGGAGAAGCAACATCCTTCTTCACATTACGCTTGAGCAATTGCGTATTTTTGCCAACAATAGTTTTTTGAGAAGCTAAACTTAATTGAAAAGCACGACTTCTAGTCAACCTAGAAGTTGATTGACTTTGAACATCTACAAAGAAAAACAATTTCTTTAACAAAAAAAAAAACAAAACTTTATATAAGTTAAATTTCTTAAAACGCAAACCTGTTAATTGTTTTCTTTTCCTTCTATTCACAATTTTCGTCTTTGGTTCAATTTCTATAATAGAAAAACGAAAATTTCAATTACAATAACACTCAATGAAAAAGCAACATGAAAAACAATTTAAAAGGTACATGAAATAGAAAAATACCTTTTTCTTCCTCCTCACTGTCATCAGATTCTGATTCAGATTCATTCTGAACATCATTTGCAGATTCACTTGAACTTGAACTTGTGGTAGTGAAAATGTCTGACGACACGAGGTTTGAAACTTTTTTGATAGTTTTAAATCATAACACAACACATTAAAAATAATAAATTGTTGGAAAGTAACACTAATTCAAATTAAATAATATATAAAAATTAAACAATAAATTTTATACCTTTAACTGCCTCCTTTCCATTTTTTTCTTTTGTTGCTAACATACAACCTCGTCCACCTTCGCTTGCAAGATTTTCCAGCACTATACATAAAAGTATATAGCTTCATGTTATAATGTACAATTAACAATCTAAATGTAAAAATATCTTAGACTTGGATACCTTGTTCAGGTTCAACTTCTTCACCCTCTTGAATGTCCTCATCAGTATTAGCTTTTTCACCTTCTTCATCTTGCTCAATTTCTTCAGGCTCGCTAGTTACCGATTCATATTCAGAAATGGAATCATCATTTGCTTGCTCATCCACATTCACTTTATCTATAGTAACAAATTTTGACAATAGTTAT